>BMAO01022159.1:65948-280536 GCA_019973975.1 Trichonephila clavata
TCATTTTAGTCTGGACTGGAAAACTAATAGTCATTTTTTTGTTTGAATTCTTAGGAAAAATGCGAATAAAAAATTGAATTAAAATGTTAGCAAGCATTTCTTTTTTTCAATAATTTAACAATATATAATAAGAATCATAATTTTGTCATTTCTTTGAACTTCTTAATTGTAACTTGAATATACGTGTTGTAAGTTATTGACTGAATTATATTCTGGAGACAGAAATCTTCTTGTTTAAAGTTTTCATGAACTTAAACTTGTATAATAATTTTCTATTGGATTCCTTATTACTTGAAATTCAATATTTTTAATGATCTAGGTTTTGATTAGTAAATACAGTATTTTTTTATTAAACATTGTTATATATAAAATATATTAAGATTTTTTTTACATATTATATATATACTTAGTCCTTAAAATATTTAAGCATCCTGAAATGTTTTATCATTGAAAATACAACAGCATTAAAGTATTTCAAGTGATATAAAAGAATATATTGATACTTTTTATCTGTTACTGAAATTTTTTATAATACAAGTCAATTAGGTTTACTCTTTGTATAGAAAATCATATACACTCATAATAATAACAGTTAAAAGAAAAAATATATTTACTTATTGATCATTATTGGTTTCCTGATTTCACTTATTATTTATCATAAATAATATTATATTAATAGAGCATTTTTTTAATTCTCTAAGTTATTTTAAAACTTGAATTAAATGAGAAATAAAATATTTCATTAAAATGATCCCTTTGCAAGATGTAAAAAGTTTTGAAACTACAATAATAAAGTATTTAGAAAAATGTTGTAAAAATTTCTGTTGACTTTGTTTAAGATGGAGTGAAAATAGTTTAATGTATTCGTTATGTTGAAGTAGATACATAAGGTCATAGTTCCAAAATGAAGAAAACGTTTCTCTAACTTCATGAAAAAACCTGTTGATTCTAATTGGAAAAAGGCATTAAAATATTTCAATCAATAATTTCATTAAAGTAGTGAAAAAAATTCGTTGTTTCATCGAAGTGACATTTTCAGTTCTCATAAAAATTATTTTGAATTTAACTAAGTGAGAACGTTCCAATTCATTGATTTCATAGAAATGTAGTTAAACTCACCACATCAATGATGAAACGATAGATATTATCTCCATAAACTGTTACATATTAAAAAGCATACAAACTTTGCATATATTTATAATTTATCCCATAACTATGATTGGGATATAATCATTAATTTATTTCATATATAAAGTGAGTTTTATACATATAATAACTATTTATATAAACGATTATAATGGATCAAAAAGTACCATCAGTTTCAAATTACTTAAGTAAACGTTATCTACCTAAAATCCTCCTAGCATTTAATTTGAGAATATAAATGTTAATTTATTGTTCCTTTTTGTATTCATATTCACGGATATAAGATTCGTTCTAAATATATTTAAAAATATGTTCCGTAAGTTTTAGTGAGTGAGTGATGATTTGGGTTTTATTGCGCAAGAGCCGATTCGCTATACTGCGCAAACATTTGTTTTAATATCTGTGGTCTAGACGGAAAGACAAAGAAAGAATGAATTGAGTGACAAGAAAGAGGTCGAAAATAGAGAAGATCACTAGGGTACCCGGTTCGTGAAGCCGTGTTTACAAGACAGTAAACCCGTGGAAAAGGAAAAGATCACTAGGCACTCGGATTGTGACACCCGTACTCACCTAAAGAAGGTGAGCCCTGAGGGGTTCGTAAGTTTTAGATGAAATTATGGTAGAGTACTTAACAGTTGCTAGATTGCTTAAATTATTTTTGAATTAAGTAAGAGGAGTTATTTGCAAGGCAAGTTTAATATAATTTATGGTGGTCTTGCTGAAAAATTCCGCATGTGGTGAAGAGAGTTAGATTTTTGTTGCAGACGCTGAACCCTGTCTTTCAATTGTAGTACAAAAATGCAGGCTGATCAATACGTAATGAAGTGAATAAATTAAAAAATGTGAGCTTAACCGTAACTGTCTTGATTTTTTTACTGTAAACAGTTAAGTTAAAAGGATTTTCCTGCCACTTCACTGTCACCAGAATCTTCATATTGGAATTTTCATGAATCTCAATTATTTTACCAAATGTATGCCATTTCCTCTAAATAAATATTTCAAAAATCATAAATTTGGCTTCTTTAATTTACTAGAAGTGGATATTTAAATACACTCATGTCCATAAATTAAGGATAATGAAGTTCAGGCAAAGATAGAGACAGAAGCAAAACAAATATGACTTATTTGTAAAGTCTATTTATTAAACAAAAGGTAAAGAGCAAAAAAGATGCTATATGTTTGACATAATTAATAAAAATTGCGATTTTTACTCCCTGGAGCAAATTTCAAAAAAGAATCTATTTACAAAAAACAGTATAACATGGTTAGTATGATGGTTAATACGGAGTATGTCTCCCAGACGACGCAATACAGGACTTACAACGCCTACGCATGCTGAGTATCAAATTATCAATCTGATCTTAGGGAATATTACACCACTCATCAAACAATAACCTCCGAAGTTCCGGTAGACAGGTGGGAGGGGGTTGACGGGCTGTAATTCGTCGGCCAAGCATATCTCACACATGCTCTATTGGATTCAAGTCCGGTGAGTATGCTGGCCAATCCATACGGGTGATATCCTCCGATTGAAGGCATTCGTCTACAATGTTTGCACGGTGAGGACGGGCGTTGTCATCCATAAACAGAAATTCAGCACCCATGGCGCCCCGAAACAAACGTACATGTTCCAGAATGACATCCCGATAGATGAGGCCTGTCATCGTTACACTCTGAACATTCAGGTCAGTTCTGGGATCAAGAATAATTCCTCCCCCAACGAGCCATCCTGCACCACCGTAACGGTGTCGTTCAATGATGTTCACTTGGTGGTAACGTGTACCTGGCGCTCTCCGTATGAAAGTCCGGCGAGAATCAGACTGCAAACTAAACCTGGACTTGTCGGAAAACATCACACAAGACCACTGTTGCGGTGTTCACAATGCATGCATGCTCTCTACTCCAGGTTAATCGCAGGCGACAGTGAGTTGCGGTAAGGGGAACACATCTGACAGGCCTACGAGCATATTGACCAATGTGCCCTAAGCGTCTGTACACGGTCTGCCTTTAAACTGTCGTACCGATAGCTGAAGAGAACTGACGAGAGAGGTCTGATGCTGTGATCCGTCTGTTTCTTTTGGCAGTAACTGCCAAATACCGGTCCTCATTCGGCGTTGTAACTCGGGGGCGACCTGTGCTGTAACATCTACTCACATTACCATCATCTTGGAATCGTTGCCAACGCCTGGAGATGACACTCTGGGCAATTCGAAGTTCCTCGGATACCTCCAGCTGGGTACGTCCACATTCCAGTCGTCTGATAATTCTACCACGTAAAAAATCATCCAAATGCTTCATTTGTGCCATAACTATGCGGTTATTGCACTGAAAGGCTTTTAAAGCGCTTGTGAGCAATTTTACTTCTTTGCCACTATTCCTTATATACCGCTCTCTTACACTCTCGTCATTGTGACGTACTATCCGCGCCATCTGGTGGTTTCCTGTAATTTGCATATTCTTCTTCAAGATGTGTGCGATAATTCTACAGGTGAAATTTTTATTTTAGAGTTCAATTTCTGTGTGATTCTGATCTATCCTTAATTTATGGACATGAGTGTAGTTCAAAATCTATCATGGCGAGTCTGATAACTCAAAATGTTATAAATGTATTTCTATAAACCTTTTTGATTCTGATATTTGTATTATTTTCTAGAGCGTAATGAAATATTTCTTATTGAATAAATATTTTTTGAGTCATAGCCTGTTATTTAAATAATGGTCTCTTTAATAATGTCACAAACTCAATCAGCCTTAAAATTTTTAAATTTTGATAAAACATTAAAATTTTAGTACATTCTCTGGAGAAATGCATCTAATTTGTTTTAGTAATACTTTTACTGATATAAGTTTATTATTTTTTCTCTGATTACCTTGAAGTTTTTCAAAAATATTGTTAAAATTTCTTTTATAGTTGTGATTTTTGTATAAAATTTAGATATTTTTTAAAAATATTGTTAAAATTAAATATTAGTATTTATTGATATTGATTTTTTTAAAAAGCATTTATAATGTTTTTGTATAATATTTTTTTTTAAAAAATATACTCCTATGTTCGGAAAAAGTTCAATCTTACATTCATGAAAAAAATATATAAATTCATTGAAGATAGTTCAGAAACTATTCTCCTGAGAAATGCTGTATTAAATGTAATGTAGCAATGAATAATTACAACGAAATAATGCAATTTCTACATCATGTTCTAATGAATGAATCTGAGCACTCCAATGCCCTTTATCTGAGACAATGAGAAACACCTATGCAGCATGGGTCCCAAATTGTAAAAGGCGCGGTTATAAATGGGGCACTGATAAGTGAAGCATCTAACAAATTTGATCACAAAAATGACCCCTACCCACTGACCCTTTCGACACACATAGATAATAGCCACTATCTAGAAAGAGATTGAAAAAATTGCTGATGTGGAAGAAATTAAGAACAAAAAAATCTTTTCCCATCGTTAGGTTTTCCGAGCAAGTAACTTTCTTTATTTCTGTCTTGTCGTCGGTAAAACGAGTGAACAGATTTCTATTTTTAACAGTGACATTAATAACCTATGCTCATCTTTTGTCCGTTTTTAGTTTCCATGGAAACGCTGGACGACGCCTATATTCCCCCGTTTGACGCAAAATCGCCTGTTACATAATGAATCTTAGAACTTGCAAAAAAATTATAATAAATAGTACTATTTTTATGGCGCAGGTTGTTTTAACCGAACAGAAGCTATAACTATTTATTTGAACACTTTATTTCTGTAATTTTAATAGTTATTTTCGAGAAAATGGTTATTTAAGTTTATGACGATGAAGAACTCTTTCTCTCTATGTGTGTGTTCTCTTCACATTTTTTTTAAAAAATCTTTTTAACAAAAATTATAGCTCGAATTCGGAAAAGTATTGGAATGTGTATTAACATACCGCAATAAATATTCGAAAAACATTCTGAAATATTGTAAAAAGCCTTTATTTTAAAAAAAAATTATTTATATATTTGTTAATGGTTGAAAATAAAATGTTTTATTTCTGTGACAACATACAACTTGGGTAAACATTTATATCCTTGTTTCTCTGGGTTTAAACTCATGTATTTACATAAGAATTCAAATTTTAAATAAGAAAAGTCTGCTTACGACAAAAACGACTGCTCTGAATTTATGACTGCCCGTAAATTTACATTTAATCTCCTTTGATATAATATATGTCTTTATGTTTACATTTTATTACCTTGTTTTTATGTTTGTGTGTGTAAATTACTTTAAGAATATATTTTAAGTGATATTTTTACTAGAGCAAAAATAGTTTCAAACATTAAATGCTAACAAAGATGATTTAGTGCAAACAAAGGTGATTTAGTGCAAACAAAGGTGATTTAGTGCTAACAAAATACTTTATATTTAAACACAGAAATTTCAATAATAAGAATAAATTAATCATTATCCATGAACTTAAATCTTCAAAAAAATTCAGCTGTGCATTTCGAAAAGTACTAAGTAAATATCACAGTTGTAAAGTGTAAAAGTTACAACTTCTTTTTGTTGTTGTTTAAAAATATTTATGAAAAATTTGAATCAAAACGCATATTGAGATGGATGATTAAATTTCGTTTTTTAATACATTATTTAAACTATTCCAGGCAGCGAAATATGTTTTCATGTCTAAGCAAACGGAAAATGTACAATTTCCTATTTCTGATAGGATTTTTACTTATGATACCAGTAGGTGTACTGCTTGAAATTGTTTTCCAGACTTTCATTAAAATATAAACGAGAAAGCTGTATCCAGTATATCTATAGTTTTTATTCAAATAACTACGATATATTGCATATTTTAAGGACGATGAAAAATTTGTTTTACTGTAATATTTATTACCCTGCTTTTCATTTTATTAAATGAAAATACATTTTTGAAACAACTTCTAAAGAAAATTAATATTTTTGCTTTCAGTTATTTTACTGCAGAAAAATATTTTCAGATTTAAATTTCAGAAATGAATATTAGTCCTAAGTGAAATATCTGAGCAATATTTCTGATTCACATTTTTCCAAAACTATAATTCTTCAAATTTTAATTTAGAGATACATTGCTAATTCCGAATAATATTAACTTCCATAAAACAGACTTTCGGCTTATAACTGCGAGTTAATTTGACCTCGTAGTTCTGATTCATCAATTTCACTTGATTTCATCAGTGTGAATTAAACTAAAAGGATCATATTATATCCAATTATGTCCAATTAATCTTCAAAGCCTCTGCATGTGATAATACAGAAACTTTAAAAGCTTATATTGTGATTCAAAATTCAATTATTCACATTCTTTACCGAAATCCCTTTATGTAGTTCTAATTAGTCAAGTAAATTAAAATCTTCCATTTATATTCTTTATTTTGTTACTTAAGTCCCTGTCTTATTCTACAAATCAATTCCATTACTTGAAATAGAATTCTATTACAATTTATTCCTTTGAATCTTAACTTAATTTCATTCACCTATATTTAGATTAATTTTACATTTTACCTTCTGTCTGACTCTTAAGTAAGATCTAATTTCGATAACGATAGTATAAAAATAGAGCAATCGACTTTCTTCCAACAAATCTAATGCTTGTGTTATAACGTGAACCAAAACACATTATAACACAAACGTTAGTCTCAAACTGAAAAACATCACGCAAGCATGCGGGTTATGGTCTGTTACATATGATAGTGGATTAAAAGACTTTCTGCTCACATGTACACACACGTTAACTGAACTTAGGAATTACGAAAACAGAGCTAAAAAAGGACTAAATTAATGTTAAATGACAACTAAAACTGATATTGTTGCTAGAAAATTAAATCAAATTTAATTAAACAAAATTTTAGTTTTGAAATTGATATAAGCATTATGTTATAAATTCATTAAATTAAATATGTTTACTTCAAAGTCACTTGTGTAAACAATGGCTGTCAATAATTATGTCTTAAGCTTAACTTCAAATAATAAAATAGCCAAGCTTACCTCAATTTAAATCGGGTCGAGAGGATTTTGAGAGTTCTTTGGTTCATCTAGTTCATAGAAAAATTCAAGTAGTTCATATAAAAGTTTCAAAGAAGAAAACCCACACGTAAATAACGAGCTCAAGAAAGCCGTAGAATACAAGTAGAAGCTCTATAGACAACTGACGAATATCATAAAGTTTTCTTGTGGTTTCTCGCGATACAAAGTGCGTTGCCACTCAACTGCAACGAAAATAATACAAGTTGCGAAAGCTCGAGGTGAGGATTCGCGACATATATTGGACAAGCTGGAATATCATTTTTGCTTCAACAGCTTGTAAAAAAGTATTATTACTTCTTTCCTCTAACTCGGATAGATGTATGGGAGGAACTAATTTATCAGGCGACATGATTCATTTAAATTGTTTATTTGTCACAATATTCAACATAGACACAATAATAATCCAATTAAGATAAATCTGATCAACACTTAGAAGACTGAGATGAGACAAGGTAGCGTGGGGATAATGTATACGATCATTTAATTATAATCCTACGATAACTTATACAAGCTTGTTTTTTCCTCGGACGCGCACTAACAATTTAACTCTAACTTCTATTTAAATAATGAGCACAGTACCTGAACTCTTGCAATTCTATATCCGTTAGACGAGACCTTGAACACTAATAGTTGGCTTGATCACTTCTTAGTGATTTCAATTTCACACGTCCTACACTGTTTACGTACTCCGGCCGGATTACTCGCTTCTCATTAATTCACTTCACATCAGAGCTGTCCTCACTTACTTCAATAAACTCCAATTCTCACTTTACTAATCTTCGATTCTCACTTCACTAACTCCTCAAACTCGCGAATACAGAATATATACATTAAACTTAATTTACATAATCACGTTTTCCTGTCTCGGTGAAAGTTAGTTGAAAGAATGCATGCCCTAAAGGAATCCCCAAGGAGTTAGTGGAACGAACCGTATAGATCCGTCACAAGCTGCTTAGAACATCGGTTGGCAATCTTTTGAATTTCGCGAATCAGTAAATTTCTTCTAATATGCTTGTCCAATACATGGAGAACCACTATAACTGTATATATCGTCAGTTATATTTATATCTCTATTTACATTTACATATCGCTGAAGAACAAACTGGCAACGCAAAGCAATATCATTAAACTGAAGCTTTATGCCACCAATTTATCATGGCTGCTTTTAACTGTCGTCAGATACATCTTCAAAAGTACCTAAAAATTCACTAAAAACAAAAATATTTTAGCTAAAATAATAACTACATTTTTTTAAAAAAAATTACGAGCCGTATTTCGTAATATGTTTCGCTTTCCGTCTTTTCTGAAATTTAATCTTCAAAAAAAAATTATAAATAATGTCCCAATTTAAAGTTTTTTCACGACCATTAAAAGTTTTTTCACGACCCAACGGTTGACGGCCGCTGGTTTAGAAGAATGTACAGGTTTTAATGTTAAAATTAGTTACTTTGTGAAGATTACGAAATTTAATCGTCTGACATTCATTAACCCCTTAACTTCTTTGCCCGTACACCATGCAGGTTACGGAAAGCTGGCCACAACCGGTTTGCACGTACGGTGTGTGGGCACTGATGTTTTATTCTTTCTATCCCTGATTTGAATATATTTTTAATTCTTATAATGATATTATTAGTGCTAGTGTTTTAAGGGGCAGTTTATACATGGTACTTAAAAACTTCTCATCCTGGGCTTTGTGGCGAAGGCGTAAATTTTCATTGAAGCCAGAAATTTGGATTCTTCAAAATATTCGATACAGAACAAGATTTGGCAGGATAGTGTGTCATTTGATATTTGGCAAGAAAAGAAAGGCTTTGAGAAGAAATGAGAATGGAAACATGATCCGAAAAAGCTGATATTATCTCTGCCCTTATTGCAATATAAGACCTAGTATTACACCATGCTTCAAAATGTGTGTGCATATATATGCATACACACACGAAATCCTCAACGGCTTAAAAAAACAGTATATATAAGTTTGTTTTTATAAGTATAAGAGAAATTCTTGTATGATGTATGAAACATTCTTCATAGCATGCAGAGTGTACTTATAAAAACAAACATTTAGGGGATTTTTGTGTTCACAATTATAAAATAAAAACAAAAGTGGGAAAATTTTAAAAATGAAAATAAAATTTTTTTATTTTCGCATTCTTTGAAGTATTATACTTAGTTATATGCAATAAAAATGTGCCTTTTTTTAGAACATTTTAGGCAAAATAATTGACCGTTAAGGGGTTAATAGAATAATTCTCCAAGTTTTTAACAACTATACTTTATTCCGCACTTCTTTTTTGTTTTATAAGACGTCGTAAAAAATAAGAATAAGAGGAAGTAAAGCAAAAAAGGACTTTAATGTAATTCATTTTCTCGATAAAACGGATTTTTTTTAAAAAAGAAAATCATTCACCTTTGGGAATAGAATACGAATATTCCCTCCTAAATATCTTGTAAATTTCTACTTCAATGAACGCAAAATGAGATTGCTTCTAAATTGAAAACCACTTCATACGTTCCTTTCAACATACTATCCCCCAATGATCTTTGCTCAGCTTTTCGAAATAATCTCCAAATCTCACACTTTGAGATTTCAATAAAAGAATTTGAAACACGAGGGCACTTAAAGTGAAAGAAACAGAAAAGTACCGATGTAGCTGAATATTTTTCTTCGCCACGGGACTCTTTAAATTCAGTGTTTCTTATAGAAGCGTCCTTTTCTTTGGAATTTTGATCAGTCTCTGAGCTCGCGTGTCTAAAAAATTCCTGCGTGGGTGAAAGCCGTATCGGAATACCAAATGGAGTAAAAGGTTCGATTTTAGCTTACTTTGTAAATATGTATGTTTATGTTCCTTCTATCGAAAATTCCAAACCCTGTTTGGAAAAATTTCGAACGTGTTTTTACTCTTTCTAAAACGCAAGACATGGCAAAATGAAGAATATTTCTCAGGAATAGCAAAATTCTATGGATTCCACTGTCTACTTCGCATTTAATGATGATTAATAATGCTGTAAATTATATCAAATATTTCCTAAATGTTTTTGATAGCTTAAATAGGCTTTTTAGCATTAATATTTTCCTGTTAACTTCAACTAAAGGAAAAAACATTCTTCAAGGCTGAAAGCAATTTTCAGTTGATTTAGAAAATACATATATATTCATTTAATTTTTTACAACATATATACCACCCATTTTTTTCACCCTTGACAATAATATCGGGTATCGTCATTTTGTTACCCTCTTTAAGTTAAACTTGTCATTTAAAATAAATGCACGTTGTTTATAGTCTACAAACACTCGCTAAAGTATGTATAGTAAAGGGAATAATTTACATCAGAATAAAGCATACAATTCAAAAAGCAGTATAGAAGCTTTCGTGTGCAACAAAAACTGAATATTCAAAATAAAGAGTGCCCTCTAACCATCTTACAGAAACTATTCATAATGCATTACTTATAACTATATAGTCAATCTTTTCTTTCTCTGCCTAATACCAACAGACGAATCTAAATGCGAAAGGGTAGGTTGGTAGAAAAGATGGGTAAGAACTGACACGAAATAACATGTTAAGAAATTTCCTTTTTGTGAGAATCATACAATATAAGATAAACACTGCTTTACGTGACATGATATCAATTATTGTTTTTATTCAAAAATATTTAAATTAAATACTACATTATACTTATAAACATTGAAATTAAATTTTACACGTCATTTTTAAAACATATTTTACTTATCTAGTTCAATGAGCTTATTATGTCAATATCTCGAATTAAAATTTAAATATATCGTATTTCGGAAAGGAAGGATTTCAAAGCTCTAAACCTTTTGACGTACAGGGTGCCTGGGCCTAAGGTATCCAAACTTTATAGCTTATTATTACGGAACTACCCCCCAGAATGTAATAAACCGTTCATACGTGGATTGGAAAGCCCTCTGAGAATTTTTGGGTCTAGACCGATCGGCCCCACGTGCGCGCATTATTCGGCAATCGCAGACGATAAACTTGTTACACTGACTTCAAGATGCGGACGCCACAGCAAAAGTACAGTGCGTACTTTGGTTAACGGAATTTAAATCGTTTACGCGTGTACAGTGACGTGTTCGAACAGAATGGAATGTCGATCTTCCGACATCAAAACCTATCCACCAATGGAAAAGAAAGGAGACGGGAACTTTCGTAATTCAAACTGACAAGTATCCTAAAGTTTTCGTGATAGAAGACACTATTGATCGTGTGCATGATTCTTTGTAAGAGTCCTGATAGGTCTATCAGGCAACCCAGTAATGACATTCTATTCTGTTCGAACACGTCGCTGTACACGCGTGTATGATTTAAGTTCCGTTAAGCAAAATACGCACTGCACCTTTTGCTGTGGCGTCCGCATCTTTACTAATAAAGTCAGTGTAACAAGATTATCGTCTGTGATTGCCGAATAATGCACGTTCGTGCGGTCGATCGGTCAAGATTCCAAAAATTTCAGAAGGTTTTCTAATCCACGGATGAAGAGTTTATTGCACTCTGACGGGTAGTTCCGTAATAATAAACCATAACTTTTGCATACTTTAAGCCTGGACACCCTGAATTTTGTGCAAATTATTTGAACTGAAATTAATGATAAGCAAGGTTTTTTTTCCTGATATATTTTAACATTTTGTGGACCCATTGCGAATATATATAATAGCAAAGGTAATAAAATCCGAAGCTGAATTACACGTATATATTCTATCAATTTTGAATGTATACTATTGTCTTCCTTGATTTTTATAAGATTTATATATATACAATATCAGTTGTTTATAAACATGTTTTCTATTTATATTTCGATCCTTCGTGCACTTTATGCTGTCCTCTAAAAATTTCGGGTGAAATAATTTATTAAGTTCATTTCTAGTGAGAGAAGAAAGGTACGGCGATACAATTTAATGAAAACTTTATTTCTTAAAATTTCTGATGTCTTACATTTGCTTTACTTGCGAAAAATGATTAAATAATGTCTTCAAAAGATCGTATACAAAAGCAAAAGTAAGATAAGCTTCGAGTAAAATACAGTTAAGAATAAATCAATCTTTTTATAATTATGTTTGCTTCCAGATGGGACTTGGTTTTGTTATATTTTTCAGACTGAGACTAGAAAAATAAGTGAATTAATTAGTTAAATTGAAATAATTATTTAGCTGTAGTGCGAGTGTTTGGCCATTACGTATGCCATAATTCCGTAAAATATTTAAAGGTTAGAACAGATCGAAATATATGAGATGATAAAGATAGCACAAAGGCCGTTTTGTTGTTGTTATTATGTTGTGATAATATTTCGAGAAAATCCAATAATAGCGTTTACTTTCTCAATTTTTCTCTTTATTCCTTCTCCTCTTTCCTATCTTTATCTCCTATCTCGTCTTACTCTAAGCATTTTTTTCTTCTTCTAAAATATATTTCAAGTTTAAATATCAAAACAACCATCTGTCATGACGCTTTCAGATTTATGGAAAAAACCTTCATATGAATACGCCTCTCAAACTCCATTCTTACCTAAAACCATTGAAAAACGAATAGTTTTTTGAAAAACCTTTTCTGACACTGAAATTCAATTTCTTACTCTATATGTCAATATATTATTATTATTACAAGGAAATAATGCTCAAGTAGGGCAATGTGTGTAATATAAATACTCAGTTTATTGAATTATTTGTTGCAACCCCCAACTTAAAATGCAGAATCCGGAAGATTTCAAAATGAAGTATTGGAAATCCATTCATACACAACTTTTAAGGTAGACATTTTGGATATTCAGAAAAATGTTCAATCTTTCTTTGAAAGAAATTTTATTTTTTTAATCTTCTTACGTTTAAATATACTAGGGGTACCCCCAGTCCTCCTAACGGCATATTAATCTCCATTATAAAAATAATACAGCTCTTCATACTTATTTCTCAAATTGTACAACTGTAATTTACATGCATTATGTAGTTCTATTTATTTGTACTTTTTTCGCAAAATTCATTCTTCCTCTTCAGTTAAATTCACCACTGAAGCTGCAATGTCAAACTTCATTGGTAAAGTCCTCAGATTTCGATACACCTGCAGCTCTTGCAACTTCCTAGAAAGTTCTCATGATTGTTAATAAGTCTTCGTGTAAGACGACGTCTTTCTTCTCTCACAGCGTTTCCAGTCCAGGCAATCGTTGCAATATTTTTCTGAAACCCCTTGCAATAATGTACTATCGAAACAGTATTAGCGACATTATATGAAACGAAGCGTATGATTTGCCAATTCAGAGTGTACGACACATGAGAAATCGAGGTTATAAACTTAGTACGTTATCTTGAACGTTGACATTGTTGTGATAGTACATAATAAATTTGTGGTAACCTTTGGTTACCCCTTACATCCGATCCCTCTTGTCTATCTGTAAACCTGGCTAGATGTGTAGGAGGAACTAAATAATCCACAGATATTATTCCAATATAATTTGATTTATTAATTATTATTAATGATTATGAAACAGACACAACACAATTCTAATTAAGGTATGTAAACAATGGTAGAGTGCAGAAGTGTGATATTCTAATACGGGGATAATATTACAGACTCTCAACTGAATCTAAGATAGCTTAAATACGCTCAATTACAACTACGTCGCACACTAATAATCAGCTTCTACTTAATCAAATGTACAGCACCTGAATCTTTAATACATCGGATCCTACACGGGAACTTCATGCACTTTCTTCGGCTTGATCAAATGACGATGCTCTATAATCTTTAATTCCACTGCTTTTCAATCTTCACTAACCACTAATTCTCAACTTCTCTTAAACTCCTATTTGCACACATCTAACAAAACAACTTCAGCTTGTCCACCACAACTTGTCAACAGATCACTGGCTCCCTTCCTTTCCTTCACTTTACTTCACTTAACTTAACATCTTACTTCATTTTTCTTTAACTCACGAAAATCGAATTTATATACTATTCCTCATGAACATAAATCACGTTTGGTTTCTCGATGAAAGTCGGTTGAAATAAATATTTTGCTTTAAAGAGAAAAGAAGATATTAGTAGAATCACGTATAGATCCGTCACAAATTTATTACAGTATCATGAACAAATTTTTATATAGAGAGAGATTTGGATCCTTCAAAAGCGAGTGAAAATGTTATTTTTCATAAAACGACATTGATGCTGGTCATTAATTGCACGTCCTCCCTCTAACAAGGAAGGTGAGATATTATTTATTTCGAACCAAATATGTCATTAGGATAAGATTCCAACGTTGGATCTCTTTTCTTTTGTGTGACCATACTTGGCATAAAAGAATTGTGTATATTGTCCAGTACATAATAATTTGATTAATAAATAGAAAGTTTTGAACGTACTCTTCAAAATTTTTATTCTTGGTATGCAGCATTTTAGATATAAATATATTTCTATCTCGAAAATTATTGATTAACATCCAGCTATCATAAACCTAAAATTGTGAAATTTGCCAAAAATCGACAAATTTTTCTTATGGTTTTATTTTATAGGTCATTTTATTAGCTTTATAAAAATACAAAATTTATTATTTTCCGTTTACTACGACGAAACGTACAAGTGTTATTGTAAAGGCAGATGTCATTACTTAAAGCAAATTTTGTCGTACTTTAAAACACGTTTTACACGAAATGTGTTTTTTTAACATGCTTAAACAGGGACAGCGATTGCTCAAAATGTTTTGAAAATAATTAACTGAATTTTTTTTGTGGGTGTTCTGTATAATAGTAGAAGTGTTTTAACCTTCAGGTTTATCAATCACTGTTTTATTACAAAATTTACAGTCCCTTATGTAAATATAATCCCTTATGTGAATATTTTAAGTAATTTCATATAATAACTAAGATAAAGTGCTCTAGTTTTTGTAAAAATTAAAATATCTCTTGTCCTGAAAGTCATTTCAAAAATGAATAACGTAGCAACACATCAGAATTGAAAAATTGAAAATATGCTGATAAACTTTTGGTACAGAATGGATCACGCTTATGTTATTTTTTGTAAATTTTTACCAATTTTTTCCCATTTTAATAATACTAATTTATTTTTCTCTTCTTAATTTCAGCATATTTTTCTTAAAATGTGCTAAAAATATCTAAAAACCACAAAAAAATCAATTTTTTTTTTTAAAAAAAGTTATTGCAAGTAGTCAGATATATTAATATCTCGATTTAAAAATATCTGTTCAAAGCCATAATTATTTACGAAGATTCTCAAAGTTAATTTCAAACGATTTATTTGTTGTATTTTCAATAATTATGATTGATGATTATAGAAATATGCCTGTCCATTCGACCGGAAGAAATATTTTTAAAAACTCCATAAAACTGAAAATATATTGCCTAACGATGCATATTTTGCCTACCTTAAAAACAACTTAAAAACACAAATAAATTTTCAGGTTAAGGAATTGTCATCATAGTAATGCACTCTTTTCCATTATATTTATTAAATATCCTTTTGCCATACACTTTTTTAAAATTGATGAATATCTAAACATATACACATGTTTTTTAGTTTAATGTATGAAAAAAAGATTCATTTTTTTTATTAAAATGGAAGAAATATAATATGGAGCATATATCTATTATGTAGAGAAAAACGGATTGTTTCAAATAGAAAATACTACATATTAAATTACGTAATTCATTAAGTGATGAAAATGCTACAGTTTGATAGAAATTTTAAAGCACACACACACACACAGTTTTCTCTCCGAAAAATGCTCTCCATTTTGAGGTTTTAACAAACGAAATGAGCAATTTTATAATAAAATTCGATTTATCTTTTTTCTATAGTAGAGTCCTAGCAAATTATTTTTGATTCCTAAGAATGAAGAGACTCACAGCAGAGAAATTAGATTAAAAAAAATTCAATAATTCTTTTACATCATCAAAGGCATTTCTCCTTTCGATTTCAGAGGAACAACAAAAGTAATTCTTTACTTGGTTTGATTTGATTTTTTATTCGCATTGTACTTCTAAGCTGCAAGAGGAATATTGGTAATGAACATTCCAAACTGGAAGGAAACAGAAGTGCATTAGAAACGCCCTCTATGGCCTAATTCAACACGTATTAGCTTTGAAAATTTAATATTTTCATATTAGGTGAAAGAGGCGTGAAATTTTGAGACCATTGAATTACTTTTTTATATGTGTTTCGGATTTTTTTCCTTGAAAATGTATATTCTTCCTGATAATAGCCTCAATTTTTAGGGAAATAGAATCTACAGATAGAAGGAAGTCATACAAAAAGAAGTTTAAATTATTGATCATAAATTATTAAATATTTATGATAAAAACTTACACTTATTTTTCATACAATTAAAATGTCATGCTGGAATAGTAAAGTGAATTTATATATGTGTAAAAGTATAGTGTTAACTGTTTGCATCCCACTTAATTTAACCACACAAAGTTCACAAATTCAATGTGTTTATCCATGCATGCTGCCAACACTTTGGTCACACTGGCTCGAACCACGGTCACATTTCTTTAATCCAACCATCTTTGCCACAGAAGTGTACATAGTTATTGACACGTCAAGGTGAATGTCAGCTGAAATTTATACATATGAACCAAACTTCCATTCTCTGTCCAATCACCCAGCTTCTCGTAAAACCATCTGTTCCCTAGAACTTCCTTCGTTGGCGAAAGCCTGGCATATTCTGCTATTATACTTGTCCCCCTGCGACAAGAAAACATTTCAACAATGATTTGACATACAGAAGTGGAAGTATGAGTATTGACCAGTGCGTATGTTTCATTCTACTTAGCATGTGCCAGAGAACTGCGCATTTCCTATAATTTGCATTACTTGCTGAGGTGTGTTTACATTATTTCCGGATCATGATCCAATGAACCAGAAACTTACATCATTTTCGGGTCATTCTTTCTTCATGTAGAATTTTCAAAGCCACGTAGTGCATCTGTGATTGTGTAAGAGAGAGACTGCATATATAATTGTTACAGTTTAAAGTATCCGACACTACCCTAAAACTGTGAATTTTGTCAAAAATTGACAAATTTTTTTATGATTTTATTTTATGGGCCATCTTATTAGCTTTATAAAAATACCAAGTTTATCATTTTCCGTTCACTAGAACAAACACCACAAGTGTTTTATCAAAAGCAGATGTCATTACTTTAACCAAAATGTACTTTAAAACGCGTTTGACTCGAAATGGGATTTTTTGAAAATAACCAAACGGGGTCAGCGATTGCTAAAAAAGTTTTGAACACAAATAACTGAATTTTTTCTGTAAGTTCTGTATAATAGTAGAATTGTTTTAACCTTCAGATTTATCAATCACTGTTTTATTGCAAAAATTAACAGTCCCTTATGCGAATATAATCAGTCTTTTCAAGCCTTTTCATATAGTAACCGAGATAAAGTGCTCTAGTTTTTGTAAAAAAAAATATCTCTTATCCTGAAAGTCATTTCAAAATTGAATAACGTAGCAACACATTAGATTGAAAAAATTGAAAATTTGTTCATAAACCTTTGGTGCAGAATGGGCCGCGTTTATGCTATTTTTTCTCAATTTTTACCTATTTTTTCCCATTTTAGTAAGAATAATTTCTTTTTCTCTTCTTAATTTTAGCAAATTTTTCTTAAAATGCACTAAACAAATCTAACAATATCAAAAAATTTCCCATACCTCCTTTTTTTAAAAAAAAAAAGTTGTCACAACCAGTCGGATACCTTAATGCTCGTTAAATGTATTGTATCTTTAAATTTCTTATCTAAGGTAATACAAAAAACATTAAATTACAAAGTGTATTTGAAATATTCACATATAATGCATATCCTAGATCTACTAACAAAACAAACGCCGAGGTTCATAAAATTACATTTACCCTATCTAAAATGTTTATATTCCGGTAAATAATGTATGTTGACCACTTGAAACATCGAAGTCTCTACGGGATGGTAATGTTATAATTTTTTCCACTGGATCTTTCCTTTTAATTAATATTGTTCAATCCAGCTATTTGTGATGAGCTTTGTAATTTTGAAGCATGGTTTAGTGGTTGAAAATGGCATTTAAGTTGTGCTTTCCTCTCTTAACTTTCACATCACGTTGTGAGAAGACTTTAGAATGAATTGAATATAACGATCAGCAATTTAAATTAATCGGCACGGAGATCTAAGCCACGGTTTGGCTTTAATTGCCGTCATTCATGAAACAAGTGATTATTATCTACTATGGAGTAAGAGTATTGCAGCTCTTACTGATCTGGATATGGCGATTGTAGCAGACATTTTATCCTCTCGGGAAATCCTGCTTTAATATATTATGAGATTCTTAATCAAATACTCAGTGTGGTAACTCATTTACAAATAAGATGATTTGGTTGGATATGATATCTATAGAGTATATTTTTGTATGTATGTATATGCATGTATGAATTATATACTTTGGTTATATTATTTGATAAGTTGTCACGACCCGAAGGTTGTGAGTGAAAGAGGGCTCGAGGAAGCAGTAAACAATGATCATAAAAGTTTCTTCTTTTATTCTATCTTTAACACTTTATGAAATATACAATTTTATAGCTTAACTCTGCGAGCAATCTGAAATCCTAACCCTTAGTCGGATAAAATAGATTTTTGAATTTCTCTTATCTGGAGATGAAGCTCCATGTTATGACCCTTCTCGAAGCCTGGTAGATCGGTCAGCTCCAAGATTGCTTACCTCCACAATTCCTGGTAGATTCTATGTCGACTATTAATCACAAGACACGCGACCACCCAGTCGGTGCTCACCTTTTCTAATACTTGGGTTTCATTCTTAACCTTCAATTAATAACCATTTACTTCACATACTGAACGACAGGCACTTAAATAGTTGATACATTTGCATAAATTCAAGTCATCTCTACGGAAAGTGGTTTTTAAACTAAAATCACAGTTTAAGACTATTTTCCCCTAGAG
This sequence comes from Trichonephila clavata, assembly GCA_019973975.1. Taxonomy (NCBI): domain Eukaryota; kingdom Metazoa; phylum Arthropoda; class Arachnida; order Araneae; family Nephilidae; genus Trichonephila; species Trichonephila clavata. The sequence goes on from BMAO01022159.1 coordinate 85,095, forward strand.
GAGTAGTAGAAAAACCCGAATAGTACCCGTTACAAAGTGATCATCTGAATTAGTGGCATTATTTTAGTACATTTTCCACAACTTTCTCTTACATACTGAAAAACAAATTCATAAAGAACATTTTTTCTTATTGTATCCAGGATTATTACATTCACAATTTAATTAGTCTAAGCAATTTATATATACCTTTCCCCACTTGCAATTATTTACTCCTCGATGAACCTATATTCAAAGAACTATTTCTCCAATTGTTATCAAAATAACTAATTTCTAGCTTCAAGGCAAGTCATCTATACTTGAGTATTATTATAAAAAATTCTCTCCTGACGCACACAACTTAAGCATTGTGTAAATTATAATCGAGCGACATAAGTTTAATAAGGCTTCATTCTGCACCAACAAATCCTGCCAAAAGCGAAAAATTACCTTAGCATAAAAAAACCAAGACAAATTTCCGTCTTTCACGCATCCTCATTAATAGCTAATTAAATTTTTTTCGATAATTTTTAGTTTTCATTAATTGGGTTATCCGGAGGACCTTATTTTTGAATAAGTTAGCTATGTAAACACAAAGAATCTTCTTGTTTGTAGCTCAATTAATATGTTTCCGAAAGTTTTGAGGGTACTTTTGAAGTTCGATGAAAACTAAGTAGGCGTGAATGGAAGCTTTGAAAAAGGTCTTAAACAAAGCCGTTATTACTTCTATACCTAATAATAAAATGTTTATGATTAATAGGAACACGCACTTATTTTGAACAAAAGTTTTTCAAAAAGGAGAGAAGAGCCAAGAGCAATTCATAAATTATTTTCAAACATGTGAAACGTAAAAAAACAGCTTATTTGTTGCCAGATTTGGAGCTTATTTTCTTCTAGAGAATGCTTTCAAACTGTTAACTTTCTGCATTTTCATTAGTGTATAATTTCCAACCACTAATATGACTTTTTCTGGCTTTCACAGAATTGCATTCTCAAGTGATTCACTGATTTTCTATTTTAGGTGATTTATGTTAGAAGTTTATTACTTTTAAAACGACTTGTTTTTCTTTTGATTGGTCGATATATTTATACATTTTCTGCGTCACGGTCTTTGTTAACAATTCAATTTTTAATTTTCAACGAAGTGTAGTGCAACTTTAAAGTGCAGATTATAAAAATATTTTGTTATTACTTTAAAAAGGCCATTTTTGTAACGTTCTTAGTTTTTATATCGTATATGTAAGATAATTGATTCACAATATAATATAGTGGCATATTAAAAAAGCCATTTCATTTTTCTAACATATTTCTATATTTATATTTTCTCCTCTAAGATAATTATTTTGATAAGTAGAAAATTTAATCTTTCCAGTGTTTTTTCTTAATGTGAAAACCCTCAATGCAAATGATACAACCCTTTGATGCAAGATGAAGACACTCGAGGAAAAAATTTAAGTTAATTATCACACACGCAACACACACACAAATATATATATATATATATATTATACATAAAATGAAAAATACATGGCATAATAAAATTGATAATAAAATAATATCACTAACAAAGAAAAAAAAAAAAAAAACATAAAAATAATAAAGTCATATAAGAATTAACTAAGGTATGTATAATGAACAAATAAAATATATATATATGTCGTGTTTTGCGAGTGAACATCAAGACATTTTATTTTAACCGTCTATATTCCATGAAATCACTTTGTAATCTGATTTGTAAGAGAGAGACGGACACGTGTTAAAACACAAGAGTCCGCGGTTGCTCAAAAGTCAGATGACTTTTCAAGTACATTTCTTATTGAAGAGGTATATTTGAAAGACTCGGTAATAAAAATTAATGATAGGAGCTGCAAAGATCTGTTAAAGCCATGTGTTCTCCATTCCCGAAATGGGTAGTAAATTTAATACTTGAAGATTTAACGGGAAAATAAAATTTAGAAGTGGTTAGGTTTAATTATATATATATATATATGCAGTCGGACCTCTGTATAACGAAGTCCCTAAATCCCGAAAAAAGTTCGTTATATAGAGGCTCATCTTTTAATGTACTTTATAAACCACATAAAGCAAGTTTTAAATTCATAAACACTATATATTAAAAAAGTAATTACTTATACTTTTTTGTAAATTAATATTTATGTATTTTATACATCTTACCCATCAAAAAGGAAAGAAAAAAAAAAAGAAAATCTGCAAAGAAAACAAGAAAAAGAATATCGAGGAATATACCGCATTATCAACATTAAGAAAATAATTTTAAATTAAAATTAATGAATTTTAAGGACATTTCCTAATTTAAAGCATACACGTAATTTTAAACATACATTGCTTTATAATTAAAGATTCTAGACATATATTACTACATGCGTCCTGAATATTAATTACTCATAAAATTTGTTAATTTTGTTTGAGTTTTTTTTAATTGCAAAAATGCTTTGTTTCATAATATTCCTCACATCTGTGCAATGCACCAAAACTCCCTTTATGACCACCATAAAATGTGTTAAAAGTGAGAATAACTTGAAATTTCGAGAAATACTTAATACACATAGGGAGAAGAAAAATTGAATCATAAAAGAAAAAAGTTCGTTGTATAAAAAATGCACTTCGCTATAGAGAGATTATTTTATGAAGAAAATCGTGAAATGTATAGTTCGCTATATAGAAAAATTTGCAATATATAGGTTCGTTATATGGAGGTTCGACTGTATATTGTAACATTTCTTTGTGCGGGATACATGTATATTAAAAAGTGTTTAGCTTTAATCAGCCACATCTGTTAATTGCACCAATATAAAATAAACCATCTAATTATAAAATAAAACTATTCCACAAAAATACTCATAATTTCCAATTGGTAAATCTAAATTTTGTGAGAAAATATATATATTAGTATTTAAAGTAGCAACTTTAAAAATAAAATTTAGATTTTCAATTACTACCCTCTCTTTCAATGTAATCATAACGTCCAAGATTTAGACGCGAATAAATGTAATAGGGGATGATTATTTGAATCATTCCTATGAACGGCTCCGGATTCTTGCTTTTTCTTCGTCCTGCATAGTATTTAAACAATTTTTATTCGTATAAATTTTAACAGAGAAGATATTTAAAATTGAATGATACTTTTACTTTTTGTTTAGGGGATTTAATTTTAAAGAGAGATTTATACTGAGAAAACTAGAATTATTTCATGATTTAACAAAATGTCTTCATGAAGGCTAAATTTAAGTTATTTATGGGTTACTTATACAAAAATAAAGTGTTTAAAAGTAAAGTTTAAATAAAATTTCAGTATTTTTAAATTAAGTGGGGTGATAAAAAAAAAGTTACAAGTCGAATAAAGAAATATTTAATAACAACAGACCGAAAACGCAAAAGGGAATTAAGAGGCATATGTGCCTATCACATTTCAACATGATCACCAAGTCTATTTTAGGCATTTATCCGAAAACAGAACTAGCTTGTTTAACTGGTGAACTATTGAGCCAGATCTCGGTGGATGTTTTCACAGCACTGTCTTGGAATATCGCAGCACATCAGAAACGATATGCTGCACGCTACCATAGTTCAGTCCCAGCTTTGTCGAGATTTCATTCAGAGTTACCCGTTGATCATTTTGAATCATTACTTTAATTTGTGCCATGAAGAACTTGGCTGGCGTATTGCGGCTTTCAACATCCTGTCTTCCAGATTGAAAAGAGTGACACCATTTCGCTGCATGTTGTCTGCTCATTGCTTCTTCCCCTTAAACTTCTTCGATTTGACTAAGAACGCCAGATGCGAACACTTTCTTTGCCCATAAAAATCGAATCACGGCTCGCACTTCCAAACGAGACCAATTTCCTACCTCCACTCAAGGGATACAAAATTTCTCCACAATATGCAGTTTTCAAATGCTGATGCTTGTGATCTTTTTTCTGACCATCCCTCGTATAAAACACATAAGGCGCTTAGGACTCTTAAGACTTAGTTTTAAAAGACAAATTAAGAGTTAATTATTATTTTTATTTTACTTTTTACAAACTGCTTATGAGAATATTTCAACGTGAAAGAGATGTATAAAATAAGTCGCTACTTGAGGAAATTAATAACTATTAATCATAAGAGTAAAATAATCTATTCACCTAGAAATCAGAACAGATACACAGACTGTATCTAAATATACACCACATGCATTTCAAAATCTTAATTATTTACTTAAAATTAGATGAACGTTAATACCTCCTATAATGAAATAAATTCATCTAATCATCCGTCCTTTTTAACATCCTATTTAAACTCTCTTTCAATGTGAGATGTAGGAATTTAATTTATAAAACAGATAATGTAGCTCACTTTTCACTTTAAATGTATAGGTGAGAATAACTTTTGGAAATGAGTATGGAACAGTGGAAAAAATAGCATCTACTGAACAAAATGACTAATTTATTACATAATTTGTAAATATTTTCATCAATATGACATATTAAGCTATTTGAATTAAATTTCAATACTATATTTATGATTGGATGAAATCGAAATTGTTGTATTTTATTTTGATCGTCCACTCTTGTCCATCGTCAATTTTATGAATTAAATGTTTATCGCCATATTTTGGATAGGAGTAACAGTACAACTGCAAATACTGCTACAGAGTTGAGGTCCAACGTGGAAAAATGCGTTATTGCTTAATTTATCTTAAATTAGATTTTGTTTGCTATTTTACTTTTAATTCAATACTCTTTCATCTAAAATAAGTTTTGTAGCAAAACGTTTAGCTGGAAAGAATAATTCTTACAGAAATAGTGTTAAATATACCAGAAAAATTCATTCGTATTAAAAAATCCTGATCTTTAGTGACATTGGAAAGAATTTCACAGTTCCTAGAGATTAAAGGGTTTTTTTACTACTCAAATACTGAACATTTAATGTAACAAATTTTCAAAACTAATTTGCGAAATCTAAAAAAAAAAATTGAACCTTTAACTTTGATAAATACTCATTAATTTATATGAGACTAATGCATTTTCAATGGGCATATATTATCAGCAATGATTACTTTTATATTAAATTTAGATGTGAACGAAAATTCTAAGCTTAAAACTCGTAAAATCTATTCACGTAAAGCTTAGTATAGAGTACTCCCATGAATAATAAACCGAGTCTATATGGGACAATAGTTTCTCCAAGAGCTTTGTAGATACTCTGAAAGCATTGTGGAAAGTTATGGTGAGAGGAAAGTTACTTTAACGAGTTCTCAAAATAGCTAAGTGTGGAAATCAGTCATGGGTCCATATGGAACAATTTGGTAGTCACGTGAGTAGAATAGGTTCATTTATTCATAATAAACGAAAATCTTATTGAGATGGTGGTATGTTTTAATACAAAAATTATTTGAAACATTTTTGTAGTCATAGAATCATTTCATGCAATGATACGCTAAATCTGAAATGCCAGTTGATGATGGGGGGTATATTTTCATAATTTACAATCTTTATCCTATTTTTATACTCGTTTATTTTTATCCCACATAGTTCCTTTTATAATGTATACATTCTAGTCTGCGAATTTTGAAAATATATCTCCTTTTTTCATATTTTGAAGAAAAGAAAACTATACTAAACAAAAATGTTGTAAATTTACTGTGTGTGAACTTAATTTCTTAATTGGAAATTTTTTTAGAATTATTTATTATGTTTCAATACAATATTAGTTATTCCTAACACTCTCTGTCATAAGATAAAAATTTATCTCTATGATTATAATCCATGGACAGCAAACTCATTGATTGGAATGATATCTCACTTGATGCATCTTTTTCGAAACGTCTTCATCAAATTTGTTTAGCGTAGCAATCCCCATTCTTTATGTTGCACTCTTCTTAACCTACACGAAAACTAGTAAGTCTGATTAATCAAAAAATCATCAGAATTTCTCGTTGCTAGTCACAAAGTTCGAAACCTTGGGAAGTGGGATACACCATGATCCTAAGAATTTCAAAAAGAAGTGACTATTTTATGCCAATTTAAATTTTCTTTTTATGCTGGGCATTATTATAAGAAAGGTAATTTCAGTTTTCGAAACAATATGAATAACAAACGTTTTTACCATAGTTAAATTTAGCTAAATATGAATTTTTTTTTAAAAAAATTTGTACAGAATTCGTCAAAACAAAGTCGTTAAAATTTTAGAAATTTTATTCAGTAAATATTAATTTATCTCGTGGTTTCAAAAACCAATTTTATTGGAAAAAAAAGTGTAATTGTATATCAAAAACTCTTGTGGTTTTAAATTCTTTCTTCCTAATGGCATATAAAACTTTCAACTTTTATCAAAACTAATCTTCATCAATATTTAAGAATCGAATTTCATTTTAAATTCGGAATACACTTCAAAAAAAAATAATGCGCTGAGTATAATTTGCTTGGCTCATGGATATAAATTCGTTTCTAGCCACGTCTTAATATAATAATATTTTTAGAACTACTTACGTAGGGCTTCTCTCGCCGGCTGGGGCGTGTTTGTTTGTCGCTGGCCTTCTGCACCTAAAGCTACGGGCTTGACCCTGGCCCAAGTCGGTGGATTTTCATGATGCAGGAAATCGACAGCGGCCATGTCATATGATTATATGGCATGTAAAAGATCCCTAGAGTGCCTGTTTGGCTTGAGTGCTCTAGGCAAAATTAAATCCTAGTACAGGTTCGCATCGTCAGAGCTCAGATGCCTCCCTCTAAAGAGGAAACTGGGCGTCAAAATTACCTGCGGCGATTGGTATCCACTAATATGATGCCGCACTGAAAAGAGGTACCAGCTTCCGGAGAATGTAATAGGTCTGCAATGGTAAAACACCAATCCGCAGCCCATTAGAAATAAAAAAAACATGTAGGACTTCTATGTGTCTCTATAGAAAAGTTCACTGAAATACTTGGAATCTTTTTAATTGAACAAATAAAAAAATTTACATTTCACAATGTTTAGATGAAAGATTTTAACTGCTCTGACATTATTTTTCACTGTATTTGATATGAACAATATCCATCAAATTTGTGTCAAATTCAAAATTAATCCCTGTGTTTGTTTTTCAAGTTTAAAAATGGGAATAAATCACGTGAAAATTCTTTTATTTAAATTATTTGATGCTAATCAGACATAATCAACTAAGTAAAGTGAAAATTAGTGTGCTTGAGTTGATTCTATTGATAAATTCAAATAATGGAAGTGTTTTTTGAAGGAAAAAGATAGTACCCACGTATATACCTTTTTTTTTTTCTTTTTAAAAAAAAATCAGTAAAATGTCCCCTACGACATTTTATTAAGTTATTTTACTTTTATTTCGACGTGTCTGCTTATGTTTTTTCCATGTAAATGTATACCTTCTAAGAAAAAGAAATTTGTTTTTTATTCCTTAAAAATGTTTATCACGAGTATAAAAAATACAATTTATTCATTATTTGCTTGGCTGAATCGATTTTTTTTGTATTTATTGTAAGAACTTTTACTCAAACTATCTAAAGAACTTTTTTTTTTGAAAAAGGCTTCATTTTTTGGGAAATGTTAATTGTGATAGAAAAAGTATAAACTAAATAATAAGAAACTTTTTTTTTTTGAGTAAGAAAAAAAATACTTCCATAAAAGGTTTTTCCTTCTGTTTTTATAGAAATCTGATTTGAATATGTGTAGTTTATTTTCTTACCGATTCATGAAACCCGAATTATTTTTTAGTAAAAATTGTCTTTCAAATAATTCTTTTTTTTATTTGTTTAAAGCTTAAGCCTTTTTTTTAAAAAAAAAACTGCCTTGTATTACATTTTTTTTATTAGTGTCACTCGAATCGACAAAAATTTGCAAAATAAAGAACTTCAGCAAAAAACAGATATTTATTTTTGAAAACAATCCTCCGTTGCCACTGCCAGGTGAGTTCAAAGAAATTGAAAATGGTGCGAGACGTTTGGAATGTTTTGAAGTGTTTTATTCTAAATACACAGCAGTTTAAAAAACTATCCCGCAATTACTTTGTATGGGTCAGTCCAAGTTAAACGACGGACCCATCGTAACGGGTCTGTCGTGACTTTGTCTGGGCAACGACTTAAGGAATTAAATTACTGATTTTTTTCCCGTCTACAGCTAATAATCACAATATTTACAGTCAGAAACAAGTTACTCAAACTGTTGAGTGTTTTAACACAACAGAATACTTTTTAGTGATGGCGGAGGGCAAAACACAGCATTTCTCTTCGAGTGTTTTAGGCGGTCTGTTCTTTACTCTCTTGGAATGGGGTGGGCCCTTCTTTCTTCTGGAATTCCCCTCAAAGTGCTACTTCCAGTTGGTGCAGTTGTTACTACGATGTCAGATGAAAAGATTCTGCAATATTTTAGGGGTAAATGTATGGATATGAACGACTCAATATTCTCGGCATAGAGAGAGAGAAAAGCCGATCTGGCAGCTGCGAGGCGGAAAAACGTTACACAGTATGATACAGAGAGAATAACTACGCTTTCAGATAACCAGTACCAATTAGTGAGAAAAAGAAGAGCCATATGCTTCGTTGTGACATCTGATTATGCTCTGTACATATTTTTAGATATTTGTAAAAAGATATCTAACAAGTAGATAGATGCAATGTAATATATAACAAAATGCAATTCATTATTTTATTATTCGAAATCTGTTTCAAAGTCTCGTAAATTAACTTGTATTTAGCACATTATTGTAAAAACTAGTTCTGGGTACCATGTTATTTCCAAAATATTTTGTGCCATTCAACTTTTAATTTATTAGAGATAACATTTTTTTTCTAAATTCGTACACGAACAAACTACAAAGTACATTAATTTAAGCATCCGTTTAATCTGTTGATCATCAGAATTTGCTTCATTCGAAACGAATTTGGACTGTTTTAAAGAGAAATAATTGCTCATAAATTATTAGCGAAGTCGTTTACACTTTAAGTTTAAGAAATAACAGCGTTCTTAAAAGCAGCCGTGAGCAGATTGTTTCTGAAAATTGCCCTGTTTTTTTTTTGTGAAAATATATGTCATTGTATTTATTCTCAAGTATTCTCTTAAGATCAATCTATTTTATTTTTCAAAAATTTACGCTTTGAATTTGTTTGGTTTTTCTCAGAAAAACTCATGATTAATTCTTAAAATATAATTTCACCATTTTGGGATTTGGCGTATATTATTAATACATCTTAATATTTTAAAAATAAGAAAAATATTCCAATTTATTTTAAAGTTTGCTCATTTGAGCATTTTTCAACAATCTTCTAATTTTTTATTAACAATAAAGAAAATAATTGACTGGTATCTTTTTTTTTTAATCCAGCCAGAAACATGTATAGCAAAATTCAATGAAAAAATTTTTAAGTTTACGTGAGCAAAAGTTTTCAAAAATAGTTTATATTATACGCGCGATAGAAAGACTGTTAAAAATAAGTGAATTTTTAACTTAGTAATAACATCGTGATTTAAAAATTAAACACAGTTTTTCTAAACTTTTCAAATCTCGGGTATAAATAATGAGCGTAACACTAATTTGGGGCTTCAAGGATTTTCTTACCGCTATTTTATTTTAGGAATACTTAAGGGCAAAGAAGATAAGGATAAAAAAAATTCTTTATATAAATACTGCTCTAATCATAATTGCACAATTTTACTTTCAGTCAAGATTTTTAAAATTAAATTTTAAGCTCTTCATGAATAAATTCCGAGAATATTTAAAAGAAAATCGCCTTTGAAAGCGATCGTTAAAAAAATTACTTATTTTCAAAGATTTAATTAAAAAGTTCTCTGTACTTTTAATACGTTTCAGACGTTATTCCAAACGGGACAGAATTTTCTTAATGCAACATTTTTAGTACTATGGGTATGTAAATTAGTTAATATACAGTTAGACAGCATTATACATAAAAGTAATTGAAGTTTCCAAATTATTTCAAAGATTTATTTTATTATTTTTCAAAACGTTAACGGACATTTTCAGTTGTACTTTTTAATGTTTCTTTTTAATTACAAATGTCGTAATCGTGTTAGGTTCATCTATAACGTTATGAAAAATAAATACTGTTAATTGCTATGTCATGATATTTAAACAAAGTACAGCTAATAAATATTGTATATTTGTATGTATTTTAGTATGCGTTGTTTAATTTTGACATTATTTTTTGCAAGGATAGAAGGATGTTTGTACCTTAGGAGCCTTTTCCATGGTAACCATAAGGATAAATATGGGTTCAGCTCTTTTTTTATTAAAATTTGTAGTCCAAAAATATGCAAGTTTCTCTATGATAAATTTTAGTTATATCTCTTGCTATTAGAGAGAAATATATTAAGATATTTAATCATTGCGTTCTTTTTCCATTTCTGATAAATATTCGAAACAATGAGCTTTTTTAAGAGTCAATACTTTCTCTCTCTCTCTCTGTATATATATATTCTGCTTTATATCAATCCTAATTATTCCCGTAATATTTCTAAATGCATTTCAATACACCCTAAGACAAGTTGATACGTCTCTCTCCTGTTATTTAAAGTAATACTGCAATCCTGCTGTTATTGTTTTAAGTAATTAAAATTAAATATAAATTAAAAGTAAATGGAAAATTAGGAGAAATCTCTGTGTTCTAAAGTTCCTAATGCTTTAATTATTTTAATTATAGTAGACGATTATTAATTAATATTAATTAAAATTTAAAAGAAAAGTAGAATTAAAAGAACGTTTTATGTTATTAAGTTTTTATGTGTGTACATGTATAAATTATTATTATTATTATTATTTTTTTTTTTTTGCTTTTCTATCGTTACTTTTCAAGCAGACATTTCTATAACAATTAAACTCACATAGCCACAAAAAAAAAAAAACATCGTCAGAAATGATAATTTTCAGGATTAAAAATTAGCAAATGTATTCTATTTGCTGAGTAATTATAGATAATCATTATAACATTTCTGCATTGAGTCCGACAATGATTATAAAAATGAAATAGCGTCTTTCCAATGTCGTAGCAATACAAGGGACCTTTCAAAAGTAATGTCTGTATTAATAGCTACTCTATTGACTTGTGCTTCACATAGAGCTATGTCAAGATTTTGAAATTTAATTTTGTTTAGTATGCTCCGGTCTTACGAATGTATATGAAGGAATCTAGACCAACGTTTTTCAAACTGTGGAGCGCGCCCCCTAAAGGGGCGTGATAACTTTACGAGGGGGGCATGAGCAAATTGAAAATCGAAAACAAAAGATTATTTTAAAAAGTTATAAATTTACTTAAAGTAAACAATCGAAATACATTCTGACATAATGATAAGCAAAATACACACCTACACTCTGATATAATACGCTTACAAATATATCAGTATTGCACAATGCATTTTATAATTAGTTTAATAATACTAAGTTAAGAACAAGTTTAATAATTACCAGGACTCCATGGACTTGTCATACACAAAATTATATCCAAAAATTAACACTTATCTTGATAATTTGTACGGTTTAAAATTAATCCCTTCACTGCCGCTCAAAAGTTAGGCGATTCGCTTTCCAATGCCACCGTTTTCCACGAAGGAGCGGGTATGGGATGTATTGGGGAGGAGGAGAAAAGGAATAAACAGGCAAATCCTCTAAAATAAGTAAATCCTTCGCAAACACTCTCAAGCTTCTTTTGTTGCATTCCAAACCCTTAGGAATAATTTTATGGATAGCAGTGCACAGAAAAGTTCTTACTTCGGAAAGACGTATATATACGTTCAGGGCAGCTAAGAATTTGGCTGAGTGAGACGTTTATATACGTGGGAGGTTAAAGTTTATCTGTAGATTTAGCGTCACAAAGTATAGTGTTATTGAATTCAATACATTGTTATTCTATGGAGGGGGGGATGATTGAATATTGGGTCGCAAATATATAAAGTTTGAGAAGCACTGATCCGGGCACTTGATCCTTCAAATCAACTGGACACAAACATCTGTTAAATATGCAACTTACGAGCTTTACAGGCTCAGTTTATAGATTTAGGGTATCCGACTGGTTGCGACAACTTTTTTTTTTAAAAAAACAAGATATGGGAATTTTTGTTGTTTTGTGTAGTGCATTTTAAGAAAAATGTGCTAAAATTAAGAAGAGAAAAGGAAATTATTATTACTAAAATGGGAAAAATAGGTAAAAATTAACAAAAAAAATAGCATAAACGCAGCCTATTCTGCACCAAAGGCTTATGAACAAATTTTCAAAAATTTTCAATCTAATGGGTTGCTATATTATTCAATTTTGAAATGACTTTCAGGATAAGAGATATTTTCTTTTTTACAAAAACTAGAGCCCTTTATATCAGTTACTATATGAAAATGTTTAAAAAGACAGTGATTATATTCACATAAGGGACTGTAAATTTTGTAATAAAACAGTGATTGATAAATCTGAAGGTTAAAACACTTCTATTATACAGAACATATACAAAAAAATTCAGATGATTATGTTCAAAACTTTTTTAGCAATCGCTGACCCCGTTTGATTATTTTCAAAAAATCCCATTACGAGTCAAACGCGTTTTAAAGTATGACATCTTGCTTAAAGTAATGGCATCTGCTTTTACTAAAACACTTGCAATTTTGTTCTAGTGAATGGAAAATAATACACTTGGTATTTTTATAAATCTACTAGAATGGCCCATGAAATAAAATCATAAAAAAATTGTCAATTTTTGGCAAAATTCACAGTTTTAGGGTAGTTGGATACCTTAACACAGTGCTTCTCAAACTTTCAATATTTGCGACCCATTATTAAATCATAATTTTTATCGCGCCCCCTTCCTTACAATAACAATACATAGAATTCAATAATACTATACTTTGACGCTAAAGGTACAATAAACGTCTCGCTCACCCAAAGCATTAATTGCCCTGGACGTATATATACGTCTTTCCAAAACACGATCGTTTCTGTACACTGCTATCCATAAAATTATTCCGAAGACTTTGGAATGCATAAAAGGGCCTCGATAGTATTTGCGTAGGACTACTTATTTCAGAGGACTTGCTTATTTATTCCTATCCCCCCCCCCCAATACATCACATACGCGTGCCTGCGTGGAAAATGGCAGCATTGGGAAGCAAACGCGTAACCTTTCACGACAAGCCCATGGGGTCACTGGTAATTAGTAAACTTGCTCTTTTAGTATTGTTTAAATTAAGAATGAAATACACTGAGCAGTACTGATACATTTACAAGTTTATTATTTCAGTGTAAATGTGTATTTTATTTTTTAATTATGCCAGAATGTATTTTGATTATATACTTTCATCAAATTAATAATTTTTTTAAATAATTATTTGTTTACGACTTTTCCATATCCTCGCCCCTCCCCCTTGTTGAGTTATCACGCCTCCCTAGGGAGGCGCGCCCCACAGTTTGAGAAACGCTGCCTTAAAACGAAGAAAATTGCCTTCAACATTCAGATGGAAAATGAAGCCGTGGTAGTCTAGTAAATGTGGTCACGAGCTCAAGGCCAGCTTCGTCGAGTCAAAAATTCGAATCTTCATGCTACTGAAGACTCGCAGCTTATAGTGGCTGATGCACATCAAATTGGGCGTGGCTCAAAATTCTCACTTTGGTAGGGTGTGGAATCTAGAAAATTGGAATACCAGCTCAGGTGTCATCCTCTTCACTTAACTATGGCTCAATATTGCTAGATCCATCGTCAGAAGCCCTCTTGTTGCCTTAAGTATGACGTTGATAAACACTCACTCAGACGGGAAAAAATTATAAGCTTAGATTTGAATAATTTCAACTGGGAAATTTGAAATAGTTTAAAATGTATACATGTACGACTCTTCCTTTCCTGAACATAGATAATCCTACAAAATGCCGCAAGTTATATCCGGTTTATTCAAATATTTTAAAATTAACATTTCCTTACGCATATAAATCGTAAGCAGAACTGAAATGCTGTTACCTTGAGCTTAGGAAAGACAATCCCGGCGTTATCCTGGATTTCTGTAACAGAAGAGCGTGCTATCAGTGACCGCTAGTGGACATTATGGCCATCTGTGTCCTTTCACTTTTAAGTGGCTTTCACCAAAACTTTCTCCCTAATTTCCGGCCTCTTATCCAATTACGAGACCCAATTGGAAACAATCTGTCTTTTAATGGGAATGGGTGGCAGAATTTATTTCCTGTTCATTTGGCTTATATAGGAGAAACCAGGAATTCAGAATATACCAGAAATATTTGTGGCTTGAATTCAAACCACACACTCGCAAGGTTATAGAATTTTCTTCCTTAAAATATCAATAAAAACTAACGTATGTGTGAATTTTAATTAAATTCAAACTTTTAATATCATTACATTATTAAGGTAGAATTTAGTAAATATAGCTTCAATTATAGATTAAATTCATCTTATTAAAGGAGTCTCGAAGAAAATAAAATATGATTTGATTTAAACTTGATTCAAATGAGCAAGATTTTAGTTCTTAAAACTTTAAAGAAAAGAACTGAGTTTCTCAACATCCAACAGAAAAAGCTTTTCAAAGGTTGAAACATGATTCTCCAAATTTAAATCTCTAGCAAAATAGTTTTTAATTAAAAATTCGCAAAATGATTTGCATGTTTTCGTAAAATAATAATCACAAAAGAGATTCTTTACAAAAAAGTACGTTTCATATTAACTTCGGAGTATTTTAACATTGTTTTCCAATTTTTAGATTCTCTTCGTGTTCTCAAATATTTACCTAACCTTTCTGCTTTTGTCACAATATGCTTAAAAAAACTTAAAAATTAATAAATTTGAAAAACATCTATAGAGAAATATAACTATTGTCAATACACACACACAAGATTAAAATAAAAAAGAATGTAAATATTATTATATGTCACAGAGATTAATATTGTATAAAATGGGCAATTCATATATTGTATTTATTTAACACACAGCAAAAAGCTAAAAGTTTTTTTTTCTGGGACTTTATTTTAATTTAAAATAATTTGAAGTTTTTTTTAAATGTATTTGGCTCAAATTTTCTTCTACAAACCGATAGATTCAATTTAATGTCAATTTGCTTGAGTGCAGTTTAAAGGAAACCTATTTTACATTTTAGTTGGATTAAATTTCATTAATATGATAAATATTAAGCTAGCAAAATATAAGTTTTCTTAATTTAACTAATTATAAATATTTAATTTTAATAATAAAATGCCTTATTTTGAATTTTATTAGAATATAGCTTATATATTTTTTAAAAAAAGAATCCGATACCATACATTAACACAGTGTAAAAAATTTAGTTCAATCAATATTTTGTATGGGAGATATCCCTTATATTTAACTGGGGAAAAAAAGAATTAACTTTAATTATATATACATATAAGTTTGGTTTATACTAGTTCTGACTGAATTTCTTTCAGAATTATTGAAAATAAATCAAACAACTATGTTTATTAAATTTATTTTAAATAAGCAAAGTTATAGAGTATCATGCTTACTTTGAAAATCCTAAATCCATTGAAAATAGGTATGTATTTGAATTTTTCAGCAATTATAATCAAATGGTACGATTTAAAATATATATATATTACTTCATGCATAAAATTTCATAAACTTTATGTATTAAGTAATTCTAAATGCATTAAACATTCTAAACTTTGATGAATAATAAATTTCAACAATAGACTAGCGTTGTTGAATAATTGATTTCAACACCATACTATTTTTTTAA
Source organism: Trichonephila clavata (assembly GCA_019973975.1). Classification (NCBI taxonomy): domain Eukaryota; kingdom Metazoa; phylum Arthropoda; class Arachnida; order Araneae; family Nephilidae; genus Trichonephila; species Trichonephila clavata. The sequence continues at coordinate 100,783 of BMAO01022159.1, forward strand.
AAGGTATCATAATTTACAGACATAATGAGCATAAAAATTATTTAAAATGATGCCTCAGAATATTTTGCTTGCATTTGCACAGTTGGAACAACTTCTTTTACATAGTTGAAATGTTGATAACACATTTAGTGAAATTTAAAATTATTCTTCCTCGCAAATTCGCTTATTTTTAAATGACATGTGACGTATGCTATTACGTCATCATTACCATTTGTCATCTAACAAATATATTTTCTTTCTGCTACCTTTACTCATTTAAACCGATTGAAGGCTCGATTTTTTCCTAATTTTTACGTGATAAATGACTAAACTATCACCTTTACAAATCAAATTAATTAAAATTTAAGTGTCAACTGCTATTTTCAACGCTATAGAATAAAAAGCAGAACTCTCATGCTTCTTTTCGAAAAACGTTTCCTTATCTAATTGCAAGATTTGTCTAAGTAAAGCCTTCTTTTGAAACAACATATTTCTTTCGGAAGTAACGGAAGAATAAATCTAGTTTTTAGCTTTTAAACTGAATGGCCGAACGCAATTTCTGGCACATACTTTGATAAATGAGTCTTTGACTCGTACTAATTAGAATCGTTTTTCTCCTAAAAGAAAAGCTTACACAATGAAATTGACGCGTCTTGTTATAGAAAAAAACGTGTTACGTGTCAAACAACGGAGGGAATTTAAGTGGCTAAAGCATTACGCGAAACGAGCTTTTCATTGTGTCAAGCGGTTGTCAGGAAATGAATAGTTGTAGCAGTCCTTTTTATTGAACGCATACGCTACATGAATAGTATAATTATTTAGCATATAATGAGAAGCTAAAATTGGAAATCTCTAAAGCTCTTTCTATCTACGTATTTTAATATTGCGAGTAAAATATAATTTGTTAAATAAAACGAATGCGTTTATCAGCACAGCTTTTTCATCGCTTGTGCTAATGTTAAATTAATTAATTATGAAAAATTTTTAAACGAAAATTCATTGTAAATTGGAAAACGTTTTGCTAACTAGATACAAATATCAAGCTCCATTTTTTTTACTTTGAGTAATATATCAATTTTCTTATAATTCTGAGTTGGGTTATCTCAGCTGTCGACTTTATAATCAAACCTTGATTCAAAATTGCGAGAGTGACTTGATACTTGAAGTCCTAAATGAAGAGCAAGTGTCCTTTGGGCTTAACATAATGTTTGCCAATAATTTTGAGTGAAAGTTCGGTGATTAAGCTCTTACAAAGATTGATGACCCTCTTTAAATGAAAACTGAAATCACATGAAAACTTTTTGATTAATTTATATTTAACATTAATAATCCAATTTCATTCAAAAATTGTAAAGGAATTAAATCACGACAGCAACATTTTCTAATTCTAAATCTATCCAAGTTTTATAGATGCTACAGTTCTGTATGTCAAGCTTTTAATATTTGCGGTTTCACAATTACGAGGTTAACCAAAATCATGTCTCAAAATTATGATGACCACAAGTTTCGGGTCTTAAAACTTTAATTTTATTAGTCCTATGTTTAAAAAAAACGAAAGATTTTCATTTTTCTCTGTTAGAATGATGGGAAGCTAAATAAATCTATTTTTTTTTACAAAGAACAATAGTTTGATGGTTTTGAATTGTTGCATGAAATTTAAACAAGAATAACTTTTTCAATGAAAATTGGCGTCGTATTTTCTATAATTATTTTCGCTGCTGTCAACAATGGGAAATTTTCAGTTTTTTTTTATCCCTTCTACGATTTATTGGAAGCTCAATTTTTTTTGGAAGCTCAAATATTTTTTTCATACATTAAGCAGTATTAAAGTACTTGTATAAAAATTGGGGGAAGTTATGTTTTTGAAAATCTTGAAACGAATGAATATTTTAAGCATATAATCTTACTTTTTGTTCAATTCCTACTATTAGCTCACTCTCTCCCAATATATATATATATACATATCTTGTTCAATTCAATCGTTAATAAAATAATTTCTATTCATTCAATCAAATTCTAATAAAAAAATTTTAACTTGTTGTGGATGACTCTTGAGGTCAATACAGTTTTTTCAAGTATTCATTTATTAATTACTAGTTAATTAATTTAATTAATTACCGGTTTTCAACGCCAACTTAGGTTTACCTCAAATGTTGTAACAATTTAACAACTAAAACAATAACAAAAGTTGGCGTTGAAAACCTGTTTTTCAGCCAAACTAGCCAAACCGGGTGTGCATTGTAACAACAATGCAGACAAATCACATGCTCTTTTTTCAATTCCTACTATTAGTTCACTCTCTCCCAATATATATATTGTTTAGTTTTTCAATCGTTAATAAAATACTTTCTATACATCCATTCAAAGTAGGAAATTACTTAAAAACATTTTTTTATATTACTTGTTTAACACGAAACCTTATATAGCACAATATATAGATTAGATTTTTAAAAAAATTACTAATTTTCATGAAACTCTTCATAACAATAAAATTTCTGGAAGAAAAAGCTAAAGAATGAGGGTTTACTTTCATATCTTTTATTTTGGAATTTATTACTTGAAATAAAAGTCTAAATTTATTTAAAGTAATAATTTATTAAGTATATAAAATCAAACATTAATGGAAGCTGTTTGTTTGAAAGAAACTTTTTCTTAAGCTATTTTACGTTATTAAACGAGTTTTATTTACTTTACTAATGAATAAGAATATTTAAAACGCATCGAAAGAAAAGAATGACAACATAAGTACATTAAATAGAAAAAAGTAGAATCTTAAATAAGAAATGGTACGCGAATGAGAGGATTACCTTTTTCATGTATTGTAAGAATATATTTTTACATGAAATACTGATAAGTAAAATCAGACTTCTTACGTAAATTACTATTATTTTTTTTCTATTTATTATCAAAATGCAATAACAAATTCTATCTGAAAATAAATAATTACACACACACACATACACACACACACACATATATATATAAATTAATATAAATAATTCAAGGTTAACCTACTCAAATTTAATACATTTATTAAAAAATAATTAAAATGCAATTCCAAAATTTAAAAGAGCATGAATCTTATTTTCATTTTTAATAACACTATTTGCAAGTCAAACTTATTTGTATTTCAACATCAACTCAGTTATCACCAAAGAGATCAAACTATAATTTTTCTTGTTTTTCATCATATTTTTCTAAATAAAAGAACTCATTACATCATTATATTCATCATTCTAAATGAGCCAGTCGTAAGTTGGGAAAATGCTTTCAAGTTGTACCTGTTTAAATGCGTAAAGTGTACCATATATATTCACTCCTTATACTGTGCTTTTAAAATTTAGAAGCAACTGTAATTAAGTAATTTATAATACAACACATAAAATTAAAAATCTCCATATTACTGCATGTAAAATGGAATTTAGAACTTTTTTTTATCTAGAATTAAAGTGAACTGATTCAAACAGTAATAAGCAGTATGTGATACTCGCAATGCAGTGATGCAGTCCAAATTGAATATTGATTTTGAAGAATTTTTTCTTCTAAGAAAAAATTCAAAATTTAGCTATTATATATATTTTTTTAATATTAGAAAAAAATATCCTTACTTAAGCTATGAGAAATTATAAATTATATATATATATATACACTGGTGTGCAAAAATTAAGGACGTAGTCGAAAAATTAGCATATCAGCTGAACGAAGAGGCAGAGCGGACAGAAAGACCAATCAGGAGATTAAGTGAGGTGATGTACGGTAGCACATGCGCAGATATGCAGGTAGACGTAATGGGGAGTGTCTGAGTAGTAAAGCATGTTGTCAGTGTAAGATTAGTATTTCTGGCAAAGAGATTGCGCACCGTATAGCAGTTAAAATCACACCGAGTTGCTGCCTCAGCGAGAAATGGCTAATAATCAATCTGTTAGACGACATCTGGATGCTTTTACCCGAGGTCGAATCATTGGGAAGTTGGAGGAAGGTCGCAGTGTGACAAGTGTAGCTGCAGAGTTCGGAATCGCACACAACATCGTTTCACGACTTTGGAGACAATTTCAAACTACAGGAACAGCTATCCGGGGGTTCAGTAGTGGTCGTTCACGAGGAACCACACCGCAGATGACCGGTATATTGCCTTACAGGCCAGAAAAAACAGGCGGCAGACAGCGGGAGAAACCGCTAGACACACGACACAGGCGACTGGACGACCGATATCGCGTTTTACCGTGGCCAGAAGACTGCACGGTGGTGGTCTGTTTGCACGACGCCTTGTACGGTGTGTACCTCTAACGCCTGCTCATCGGAGAAGGCGTTCTCTGTGGTGCCGGGAATACCGGAATTGGAGAGACAATGAATGGGGACGAGTACTCTTTACAGATGAGAGCAGATTCAGTCTGAGTAGCGATTCTCATCGCATACTCATCTGGAGAGAGCGGGGAAGCCGCAATCATCCCTCGAACATCATTGAAAGGGACAGGTATGGAGGTGGCGGTGTTCTCGTTTGGGCAGGCATCATGCTTGGTAGTCGAACAGACCTTCACATCTTCGACGCAGGTTCAGTCAACGGGACCCGTTATTATAACGAGATTCTTCTTCCATATGTGCGTTTTTTTAGAGGCGCTATGGGTCCACAGTTCCTTTTCATGGACGACAATGCACCATGTCATCGCACAGTAGCTTCCGAACAGCTCTTAGAGAGTGAGAATATTGAACGTATGGATTGGCCGGCACGATCTCCGGATCTCGATCCCATCGAGCATGTATGGGATTTTCTAGGCAGACGCTTGGCAGCTCGTACCTTACCACCAGTAACGATTCCGGAGCTTCGATTGGCGCTGCAAGACGAATGAGCAGCAATGCCTCAACAACTCATTGACACCCTCATTCTCAGCATGGGCAGACGCTGTGAAACCTGCCTAGCAGTCAGGGGAGATCATATCCCCTACTAAAGACCGGATATTTCTTGCTGGACACCCATCACAGGGATGTTTCGGCCTTCAGTCGCATTGCGCTCCATGCTACTTTTTCAATAAAGCTTCTTTTTATCCCTCTGATTTCTCTTTTAGTAAGTGTTGCTTACATTACTCATGTCCTTACGTATTGGGGATCTTACGGTATTAAAGTGTTGATTTGGAATGCTTTTGTACAAAGTTATATTGAAAAAACCGTCTCGTCCTTAATGTTTGCACACCAGTGTATATATATTTAAACAAAAAATTTCATTTAATAAAAGCATAAAAAAATCATGCTTAATTCGCTAACATATTTTTTTCTTTATGAAATGTATTTTAAGCAAGTATAAATATTAATAACATATTTATAAACAAGAGTATAAAGATTCTTTTCTAACAGGAAGAAATGAAAAAAATACTACAAACCAATTCTGAAAAAAAAAATTTTTTTTTAAATTTCTGCATGTTTTCGTTCGCTGAATCCTAAAATAAATTTCTTAACTGGAGTGAAGAATTGGGACAAGCGACGAGTTAAAAGGAAGGAATGCTTCAAGCGAGGTGACGAATTAAAAGGAGTGATGAATTATGTGTAGAAACAAATTAAACACGAGGTGATGAATTAAACAAAGTGTCGAATTAAACGACAATTAATCAACAAGACAGCTTCGTTTTTTAAAACAAAACAAAAAACTACAAGCAAAAGGACGCACTCTATCTGTTTGTCCCATTTAAAAGACACCTGTGAAGAAAACAAACAATAAAGTTTTCTTTCTCTTCAAAAAATCCAATAAAGAACAGATAAAAAATGGAAGTTTTTCAAGAAGCTTTTTAAAAAAATTCTCTCTTCCGTAGTATCTTCGTACATTATCAGTTTCCGCATCATTATTTTTCGACTCTTTGGAGTATTGCCAGACGTATGCTGTCCTTCCCTTCTGATTCGCGTTTTATTTGCTTAGCCTTATAGGCGGCACGCAATTGTCAACTTTATCTTAAAGGTTGTTTTTACATTGCTTCGGGTCCACTTTCGTAAGTACCTGCATAAAAATATCATTTTAAGGGCGCACATCCATAAATTTTTAGGAGTGGGACACATTACAGAAAATAGGAAAACTCGAATTCTCCCCTTGATGTCTTATTTTTGAATCCTTAAAATACGCGTAGTGTTTCGTATCGACTACATGTGATACAATATGAAAAAGGTTTCTTGAGTCAATTTCTACATTGAATAGATGAATAGAAAGTATTTTATTAATGGTTGAAAATTTGAATAAGATATATATGTATGTATATATGTAATGACTTCCTCTAGTATTCTTTAAATTAACTCCTTTGAAATATTTTTTAATTCTTTGGTACAATACTAATGCAGTAATCTTAATCTTAATCTAATTGTTCCCACGCGTTTTCAACCAATCACGGCTCACATTAGAAAGGAGCCACGCGACCTTCAACACAAGTATAAAATCCCAGAGTGCTGTGTGATCTCCTCTTTGTTCTTTGTCTGTTCGCCAACAACATTTCCTCGTTGCTGCTGCTTGTTGCTTCTGCTATGTGTGTTTGTGTTCGGCCATATTAGTTAGTTATTTAAAATGTATTGAAACTTTACTTTACCTATAAATTACTAACCTGTGCCTATAAATGAAAGAAGATTAAAACCAAAGAAGTAGTTATCTGTATATCAAGAAATAACCAGTACAGAAATTAATCTACATTCAAGTAACCAACAGAAATAGGCCTCGACTACGCTACATATATATATATATATATATATATATATATGGAATAAATTTATATAAAATATAGAACATAACAGGAAATACTTAATAAAAAAATGAAGATCAAATCTAATGAAATACAAATAAGAACCTAGCGAGTCAAAACGCAATTTCGCACTTAGGACCGAATAAGTGGGGTTAAACTAGTTTGAAGGCGCCAACCTTCACCCTTTGCAACTCGGTAGGAAAGACCAAAATAAAATAAATAGAAATTTAAAGTATAAAAATTCTAAGTATAAAAAATTCAAAGTATAAGAAATCCAAAGTATAAAAATCTCATAGAAATATGAAAGAACAACCGACTACTATTAAGCAAAAATTCTCCCAATATATATATATATATATGCATAGGAAGAGAGTGAACTAATAGTAGGAATTGAAAAAAAGAGCATGATTTTTCTGCATTTTGGTAACAGTGCACACCCAGTTTGGCTGAAAAACTGGTTTTCGACGCCAAATTTTCTCATTGTTTGACAGTTTAATTGTTGCAACAATGGAGACGAATCTATGTTGCCGTCGAAAACCAGCAATTAATTTAATGAATTAACCGTTAATTAATGAATTAATATTTGAAAAAACTGCATTAATATCACAAGTATCATCCATTATAAGTTTTAAAAAAACTTATTTGATAAAAATAGAGAGAGAAAGTATTTTATTAACGACTGAAAAATTGAAGAGGATAAATAAATAAATATAGGAAAGGTGAGCAAATAAGTAAGAATTGAAAAAGCGTATCACTATTAAATTGCAATATAAATATGTCTCAGAGTTAAGTATGAATTTTAAAATATATTCATGCCAATATTTAGTATTGAATTATATCAATAGCTGCTTTTTTCAGTAAAGAGTGTTTTTAGGTATCTAGATAGTACCAATATGACGAATTTGATCACATGGTCAACTGTACATTTAATATATCCATTCCTTCATTCATTTTTATTAATTTCAGTTGTAACATATGTCCCTTAACATCCATCAGTGATTGGGTGTTAGAATGAAAAGAAGCCATAATCAAAACAAATCAATTTTATTATTCTATCAATCAATTCAAATGACCCAGGGTAGTAAATGCACTCATATTAAAGTATAGGAGAAAAACCGAGGTATATGAGATATTTAATTTTTAATTATTAGTAGTATCACTTACTTTTGGAATGTTTGGTAATCTACGTTCTAAATAATCGTAATTCCTTTCTCAGATAATCGACTTCTGGTTGAGTTGATTCTAATTCAAATATCTTATTGACTGAACAGTCAATTATCAAACTTATATAATAATTAATTAATCGACGAGTCACTCTTGTCTAGCGTTCAACTACTTAAAGTTATATAATCACTAACTTCTATCATCTAACTCCGAACCTCTCTCTCATTCTCAAACCTGAATATTAATGCTTAAATAAACGACATGATTTACATAAGCCGTATCTTCTTCTTTGGGGAATGTTTTCAATAGAACAATATTTAAAGACTTAAGTTTTCCCCAAGAGAATTAGTAGGAGGCTCACGAATAGACCCGTTACATAGGGACAGCATTTGTTAAGTGGCAATCATGGTGAAATTCTTACCAGTGTTGTTTCCATCGATTCGGGAGTAAGAATCCAGGACCACTAAAGAGCCAGCGTATGGAGAGACTGGTGCAGGTTCAATATGTCACAAATTAAAGTACTGACGTTGCTTAAGAGTGAAATTTGGAGAGTACGATGCCTTCTGGAGTGTCGTCCTCATCACTTAACCATGACTCAAAATTACGACGTCTGTAGCCATTAACTATAATGTAGTTCCAGAGTGAAATATTGATAAACAATCTATCAGTGTAGTTCCTTAAATTTTTGATTAATTCAAATCGTTATTTAACGTTTTCATGATTTCGCTGCTAATTTTCAGCCCACAAAAGAAAACCTATATTTATTTCTTTACGTAAAGAACTAATAAATTTAATTAATTAATATTAACTATTTTTGGGGGGAGGGCGTCTACACATTTCAAGGTGATCCGTGAAAAACTTTTTACCCGCTTTTTTTGTTAGTCGATTCTTATTAGTTCTTTAATTCGAGATTAGGATGAATAATAATCGTTCTATCTATGCTGTTTTTGTGACACATAATTGGACTTGAAATTAATAACAAAATTTAAGTACAAATGAACTAATTATATATGTATAGAAATTCTTAGGTTCTTAAGGTATCCGACTACTCTAAAATTGAGAATTTTGCCAAAAATTGACAATTTTTTAGTGATTTTATTTTATGGACCATTCTAGTAGATTTATAAAAATACCAAGTGTATTATTTTCCATTCACTAGAACAAAAACTATAAGTGTTTTAGTAAAAGCAGATGCCACTACTTTAAGCAAGATGTCATACTTTAAAATCCGCTTCACTCGATAAGTTTTTTTTTTTTGAAAATACTTAAACGGGGATAGAGCGATTGCTCAAAAAGTTTTGAAAATAATTAACTGAAATTTTTTATGTATGTTCTGTGTAATAGTAGAAGTGTTTCAACTCTCAGATTTATCAATCACTGTTTCATTACAACAGTTACAGTCCCTTATGTGAATATAATCACTGTTATTTTAAGCAACTTCATATAACTAAGATAAAGTGCTCTAGTTTATGCAAAAATTAAAATATCTCTTATCCTGAAGTTCATTTCAAAAAGGAATAACATAGCAACACATCAAAATTTAAAAATTTAAAATTAGATCATAAACATTTGATACAGAGTAAGCCCCGTTTATGTTATTTTTTGTAACTTTTTACCCATTTTTTCCCATTTTAGTAATGACAATTTCTGTTTATCTTCTTAATTTTAGCATGTTTTTCTTAAATTGTACTAAACAAATCTAACAACCACAAAAAATCCCCACATCTCCATTTAAAAAAAAATTGTCGTAATAGTCGGATATCTTAAGAATTTTTAAAATATGTCACAACGAACGCATTTTTCATTTATATCTAGTAGCTAGAAACTATCACAGTAATGGATTGAAACGTCTTCGTGAGGACTTAAAATCTGCCCTGAAATTAATATATTCCTTAATTTTATCATCTTTCAAAGTTACACATTATAAAAAAAAAATATGCTCTTTCGTTTCCAGGCGTAATTCATAATAGTTTGTAACGCGTTCCTCATAGTTGTAAAAATCGCTAAGTTTCTAATATATTATTGAATTTAGTGATATATTCTCGTATCTAGTTACATGGATAACTCACAAACACCTTTAAATAGCTATACCAATTAATTTTTTTCATTTTTAATATTAATGTCTAACTTGACATGAATATTGATTAAATTTAAGTTGAGATAAATAGATTTATATATATTCTGTGTTAAATATGTATATATTAATGCATTTTTGAATAATTTTTCTTCAAAAAAGTGCTTGAAAAATACGAAAAAATGGGTAAATAATTAACTTATTTGATTCTTTGAAATATACTACAAATCAATCAGTAAACAAAAATTAATTTTATATTTACATAATAAAACCCTCAGAATTAAATTTTTTTTCAATATATTAATACTATATTTGTATTGTGTGTACGCTGTTCTAATTATCCAAAATAAATATGCCGAATTTTATTAATAATTTGATTTAAATATTAATCATTAAATATCGAAATATTTCATTCCAAGTAAAATTCACTGCCTTAATATTTTCATAAAAACATTTCAAGGGATTTTGCTTCCATACGAAATAAACAAATAATTTCATTCAGACACAATCTCTCCCGAATGTACAAAAGTTCTTTAAGCCTTGGATTTCTAATGAAGTATTTAGTGAAGCAAATAAAGCACCCAATGAATAAAATAAATCCCCTTCCTGACAAAGTATTCATGTTCTTTTTTCTAAAAATTTCTAAGCAATTTGTAAGGCTTAAAAAGAGGATTACTTCGGGTCCACTTTTGGCGGGGAAAAAAAGGAATGGACTGATTGCGATTTTTAGAATGCTTCATTAAACATGCACGGGGTGATTTAACATCTTGCTTCTTTACTAATTCCGCGATTCAAGAGGCAAAAAAGCATCCCTGCTATCAAAATTAATGAACTGTTCAGTGATGTTTTTGATGTTGTACAAATAGAGAATCAGAAAGTTATTGTGCGGTAAATTTCAACTATAATTCCTATCAGTAATTGATCTTTTGCTTGATAAAGTATTGGGTAGAGAATGTTTTATTATTTTTAAGCAATCGCTTTATATGCATAAGAACTATAGACTTGGAAAAAGTAAAATTACAAACAAAACTGATATTTTAACAGTGTTCAAGTATTATGTTGCAGAATATATGAAATATTTTAAAGCAGTTATACGTGCATAAAAATATCCTTTTTATAAAATCATTGACAATATTGAATTCGACAGTTGATGCCAGATCTCATGAGTTCTAAACCAGTGGTCGCCAAAACTTTTGACCTCACGGACCAGTAAATTCAAAATTTAAATCCCGCTGACCACTAATAGGATTTCTTAAGTGTTTAATACATTTATTAAAAAAAGTTGTGGTCTAAGAACACATATAATGTACCCAGTTAATAAAATGAAGCTATTAATTTTAACCCAATTATATAAAAGCTTTATTAATAAACCATAATAAAATAAACAAAAACTGTAAAAACAAAGCAATTCGAAAATGGTTTAAGTTTATCAACCTTTTAGCATTATACATTCCTATGAAATGGCATTATTATATGAAGCTGCGTTTTTATAACTTTAACATATTGTAATGAAATGAATTATGTTTCAATGCATCTTAAAGCATTATTTACGTGATGAGTAAATATATTCAACATTTTTCTGGGAAACAGCAAAATTTTCTCGCGGACCATCACTTTGGCGACCTCTGTTCAAAACTACTCTTGATTATATAGAGATGTCTTAATAGACTAATTTCAAGTGACATCAGAATCACATGATAACTACAACTCTGCGATTCCAGCCAATCAATTCATAAATTCATGTGTCATCATAGCTCAGCCGATAGATTCATACGCTTCATTGTAGCCATTTCTTGCTTTTTACAGAAGCTTTCTTTTAAAAAGTACATATTTGTGAGCGATAATAAAACACATAAATGAACAAAATGCACTTAATTTAAAAGTACATGTATAATAGCTAGTTTTGAATTCGATAATCACGTGATTACTTTTATCATTTGACCCTCATGAATTTAGCCCATTGGTGTTACACACACACACGCACACACACATATATATATATATATATATATACATATTTATTTATTTATATATGTTGTATTTCTGGTGGAACTTCACTCTGCACCCTCAAATGATTTTCAGATCTCTAACTGTTTAATATGAACTTCTTATTACGATCTTTTGTAAAATTAAGTCATAAAAACAAAATTCTTTGTTGCAAAGCCGTAAATTAAGTAACCAGTCTATCACAGTTAAATACGCAGAACTGATAAAAATTATTACTTAAGTCTTATATAAAGTACATAATTTAAGAAAAAATATACTGATAATTTTAGAAATTTTGTGTGTGTCCCCCCTTTTTCGCTTTCTCTTCTTTTTTCCGTCGGTCATTAAGGCTTTGATAACTATGATTATTTGCAAAACTCTTGGTTTATTTGAACATATTATCCAATAGAACTCGATCCAATAATAATAGAACACATTATCCAATTTTCGTTGAAATTTGTACTCCACTATTAAAGATGACTAGTCATTTGCAACTGTATCAAAAGTTGTGGGTTATTATTTATAATTCCATCGTAAAGTTGTCGACTCTACTTTAATTGTTCATTATATTATCCCAGATGACAGAAGTTACCCAAGATATGAATGGGGTGACTGCTGTGAAAAATGTGAGTCATTACCTTTAACTCTCTCGCTGCATTATTATTTTATCGAAGTAGGCTTAAAAATTTCATATTGTTTTATTACGAATTTCAAATTTACGTATTAAATATGCATTTTAGTGTTAAAATATACAGACATATTTTGTAAAAGGGTTTTATTTTAAATTATAGAATTATATCATAAAAATATGAACATAAAAACATAAATTAAATCATAAACAGGAAGAGCATGGGTTACACAGCTAAATAATCTGAAAAAATGCATACCCGCGGAAATCGGGGGTTGCACAAATTTTGCTTTATCTACGGTGCCCGCGAAAAACGCGGGATGCGGAGCGAAAGGGTAAATAACAGATACAAGTAAATAAATATAATAAATTGTTTGTTTCAAATGGGTTGTATTTGGCAGATAAACCATTTGTAGACATGACAAGTCCCCAAGAGGGGATCATTGGTGGAATCATCAAGTGGCAGGTTTCGCTATCAAATTGAGATGTTTGAATTTTATACAATACAAACTCTAGTAGATTGCTAAACATTGTCATGAGTACCAGAGCTCTCAATACTCATGGGATCTTTTACATGCCAAATAATTATATGACATGCGTTCCTATGATTTTGGTATCCAGAAAAATAAATTGATTCAAACTGGGATTGAACCTGCAACCTTAGGCTTTCGAGGCGGCCTTGTTACCTCACAGCCCCCCCCCCTCTGGACGACAATCGACAATATGAGGTTAGAAGCTAAATGATTATAAGAAATAACGTAAAAATGCATATTTCAGGCGAACTTTAAGATTTTTTTATGGGACGCCTATCCTGTAATTTTTAAATTTAAGACTTTATAAAATGATGCAATATATTGATTCAATGATGTAATACATTGATTCGAATTTCATTAAGTGTTTGAAATCAGTATAAATACACTGCTTTGCGTTTTCACCCGTTTTATGTACGAAAACTCTCTGTAAAATGGAATGTTTTGTGATCCTGTTCATTATTTCTAAAGACACAATATATCCCAAATAAGTCCAATTCAGTTTTCAACGCTATGTTAAAAGCTGGCTTCTAGTCTTGTTTTAGACGCACAATATTTTATTTTATATAAACTTCATATAAGTATCGTTTTCTTTAAAAAGGGTATGTTTTTTTATCTCGTGCAAAATAAATCATGTTCTTTAAAGAGAGAATTTTTTCCCCAAACACAAGGGATTTCTTTTTTTCAATCCCTTGAGATGGGATGTTGGTTAAATTTATTTCATCATAATCCATAATGATGGTGTAACTTACTGGGATGTCCAAATAGTCTGGCCTCACGCCAGTATTTTGGAAAAATTGTTACATTGTTTTATAAAACCATGTTCAAGCGATATTGTTAGTTTTTTGTCGCGCTATAAAAGGACACTTTAGATAATTAACTGAGTCCGGCGAGCCTCTTAAATTTTCCCGACAGTCTCATTCTAATCCGAATTACTGGAAAGGTTTTATGCATTTTCGTATTTTTTCCATAAATACTGCAGAAAAAATACGTAAAAACTTAAAAATAATACATAAATAATAGTCCATATTCTAATAAATTTCCGAAATGCTTAATACCTTTATACCTGTATATATATACTCTAGATCACGGTTGGCTAACCCGAGGAAGGAAGGCCGCATGTGGCCCACCTTGTGTAATTTTCCGACTCGCGAGACTCATTACAATTTTTCAAAATATGAATATTTTGTATCATATTTTTGTTTTTAGTGTAATGTTTTGTAGCAAATAAATCTGAAATCAAATATGAAATTCATCGAACATAAATAGAGCTTAAACTTAACAGAGAAGTAAACCTGCAATATCATTTACGATGTACAAATACACACTTCGAGATCGATTTGCAGAAACTAAGCGAAAGAATTGAGAAAAAAATATCCCACTAAAATTAAATAACTAAATAGTATTTGATCATTATATTATCCATCTTTGTATACGTGAAAAATGGTGAAAACAATAATAATAAGTTCATTCTGTTTTAAATTTTCACTCCAATAAATGTTTGTCATTGGTCCAAATCTAATTTAAAGGTATATTTTTATATGCGAACCCGCGGGACTATATAATGTTCATCCGAAGTGACCCTCAAGGTCATTTGGGTTGATCACCCTTGCTCTGAATCTTGATATTTTAAATTCCTTTAAAAAGAAATTTGTAAACTGAATAAAACAAATCTGTTGGGGAAAAAAAAGACTTTTGATTTGATTTTAATTTATTTTGTTCTCCGAAGCAACATTAGGTCTATTGGTGATGAACCTTGCAAATTTCAACCTCAGTCAAGAATCAAGGCCGACACCTGACTCTTCTCCTTTATTAGGAGAGTGAGGTAGTAGTATTGTGTCTTCACACCACGTCAACGTGAGGACTTTGGTCCTCGACAGATTAAACTTGCATCACTTCTCTACATGGTAGATCTTCAGTGACACAAGGGTTTGTGCTCATGACACATCGGCCCCGAGATCGTGACCATGACCATTAGGCTACCTCGGCCACGTCATGATCAAGGATTTGTGGCCGGTGTTGTCGATTCTCGGATTTGAGTTCGGATGCCACGGAAGAGCCGCTGTGTAGAGGAATTCATGCATATTAAATCTTCAATGGCTCCAAGTTTACACGTTGGTATAATGTGTGTGATATTCCTGCTCAGGTATCTTCCTCGTCACTAGATTGCTGTTAAAGATTGCGAAGTCCGTCATCGATAGCCCTCGCGTTGCCTTAATTGCAATATTAATAAACAATCACTCACCCTCACCTAACTTACCCAACATGCCAACAAAGTATCTTTGAGCTTCAACATAATTAACTTGCATCAGCACTACCACTCGTTAGTTTTTGGAAAGGTCGCACTCAGACCCCACTCGTTCAATAATGTAATACCAATCAGATTCCAAATGGGAAACAGATCAACAATTTCTAAAATGGGAAATAAATGTGTTACTGACTTGTATATATAGGTGTACTTGTGTGTGCAATTTAGCCTTTTTTTGTTTGTTTAAAGTTTGTTTGTCTTCTGGTATGATAAGTACGTAATTATAGAGTTAATTATTTTTACCATGTAAATTACCGTACATTACATTTGTCTAGATAGGATAGATATTAATTTCAAGTTAATACGGTTTCATAGGTTGTAAGGTAGTAAAAAAGTAGCAAATATATTTATGCATTCAACTTAAGTATTTATTGATGTTTAAATTCAAGGAATTCTTTATGAACATATAAAAACTGCAATCTCATAAATACATATTTTTTATCACAGCATTCATAAATAATATAAATCTATATGCATATTACATTATTGAAACACGAAGTTAAAAGTTAAACACGAAACAAATTTTATAGCCAGTTCACCTTATTACTACTACGACTTGTAATTGTTTCTTGCAAATGGCTTTAAGCTCGTATTAAAATGAAGTGTTAATTAATTACAAGGAATAACTGGAAATGATTTTTTCATAGCAATAATAAATATTTATTTTTTTATTATTAAAGTGTTTTTATAATCATAGCATCAAGAATTTATAACAATCACTTTAACATTCCTAGCTGTGTGTAACGTAATTAAAACTGGCACCTCTTTTTTTAATTAACTTATTGAAATAATTTTTAACAAGGAAGAAAAATTAGTAGTTTAAGGAAAGGAGGAATATCAGTCTTCTTATTACTGCCTTAAAAACAGATATTTGTCAAGATTTCATTATACTACCAATAACAAATTATTTTTGATGAACCACACTTCTCCGTTACAAGCCAATACCTGACAAGAAGTTAACGAAGTAATAAAACTTTTGGAACAACTATTCAAATCCTCCACCTCTCGTGACCACCACCTCATCACGTGGTCGTGTTTAACTAGTGATCCAAACCACGCCTCTTTTTTTCCCCTGCGCATCCCTACCAATACCTCAAACGATCGAAATCAACCCCCAGCGCCCCCTCTGACTCTACCACCTATAACAGATCGCTCTCACCATCCGCAGTTACAGTTAGCGGCTGTACAGCCAAGACGCTGTACAACCCTTTCGAAGAGAACGTCTTTGGACTGTTTTTTAAAAGAGTACCCCATTTGACCGGTATTTCCGTTTTTCTTCGTCTGTGTGTGTAAAACTTGCACCGGCGCTTCTTTCTTTGTCACTTGGTGTCTCGCACTGCTTTTTCCCCTATCCTTTGTGTTCCTAATTCCATTATCCTTATAAAATTGCATAGATTTGCGCTGCATTTATTGTTATTTTTTTTTAATTTAATTTTATGTGTTTGTCTTAATGCGTTGTATTGTGAAACTGCGCCTTTTGGTGTGCTTTTGTAAAAACTTTTGTCGTTCGTACACACACACTTGAGAAATTTTTCGACTTTTCCCTTCTCACGACTAAATGACCTTTGCTAAAGGTGAATTTTTTCAATCAATTTTTTTCGCAAGAGAGGAATAACAAGAAACAATATTTTAAAAACATCACGCACAGTTAACTTGAATAATTATAAGCGTTGTCATTAAATTTTTTAGTCTTCATTCTTAAAAAAAATTCAAACAAATATGAAATGCGAAAGATAGACGAGAATAGAGGAAAATTGTTTATTGATTTACAAAATATTTGGAATTAAAGCTATCGATCATTATGTAACACACAATCTCTACAAAAATATTTTTTAAGGTTTGAATTTCAAAGCATTTATGATACTTACTTATTGAGATTAATTTTAAAAAACATGATTCCCAGTTCTTTTTTAAGAAGCATAAATTATATACTATGACGATAATCCTAAAAACTGAATTTTTTAAAAAGATATTTTGTCAATATCATTTTTGAAATTAGTATTTAAAGTTTTAAAAATGTGTACAGAGATAACTAATTTATAAAATAATTTTTCACTACTTAATGCGACTTTTCCGTATAAAATACGTCCAGAGAATATTTAAGAGAATTATGCTTCAACTTTATATTACGAATGTATTACAATATAAAAATAAGCATATATCACAGAAACAGACAATAACAAAACGTTCCGTTACTTTTCTGTTAAATTTTTTAATACTTTGATTAAATTTTCTTAAAGTTATACTTAAAAATGAACAACTATTCGAAATTTTTAAAATTGAAAATTAGAAACAAACTAAAGTTAAAAAGAGCTGTTTTAAATATTTTAAAAAATGTATTTTAAATTCAAAATATTTTATTGCAATTATTAAAGTTTATCATCTTATGAAACAGACTTTTTACTATGAACTATTATTAACAAATAAACGTTTATTTTATGTTTCGAATTATTTCATTAAAGTATAATTAGCAACTAAATGCTGAACGATTCTTGAAAATAACTATAGAAGTATTAAAAAATATTTCGATATAATTTAAAATATTATTTTTAATTGAAAATAAATTCTGAAAAGTAAAATTAAAATGCGCATATAAAATAAATATTTGATCATATTTAAAATTATTAAAAACACTACTCTGTTTTGTAGTATTATTTCTGCATCTTTTGACTTCATATTTTTTTTAATTACCACACAAGTACTTTGTAATGTTTACTTAAAACACACAAAATAATCAGAAGTATTTTTATTGAAAATAAAACGGTTTATTCTAATAAATTAATTTCAAAATTATAAATTTCAGACTTTAAATATTTCAAAAATATAAAGGACAAAAATGAGCTCGAGAATTGTCAACACACATTAATTATACTACTTTATTCTTCATAATTTTACTTACTGAATTCCGGATCAATTGTAATTATCTTTTTAAATATTTTTCGTTGAATAAAAATTTTGAGTGTTGCCAAGCGTGTTTGCTTTTTCAAATGCTGCTTTGTGTATAATATGTGTTGTCTGCTTATGTTTTGTGCTGTTGTGTGTTTTTTGTAGAAAAGTTATTTAATTCTGCATATATATAAAAATGTAGAAATGGGTTTCCATAAAATTTTGTGTCATGTTCTGTGTAAAAATCGTGAAAAATATGAATTGTAACTGAATTCCTTTAATCGGTAATCGGCTTAATCGGTATTAAACGAAAAAAATAGGTGCATATGAATTTGTAGAAATATTTAATTCAGTATCCCTTTAATTTTGATATATATTTAATTCAGAAATTTCGGTTAACGAAATACAGTTGAAATAGACTAAATTTCCTCTATCGCACGATGAGTTATAAAGTTAATAATCTTTGTTATTATAAAAATATTATTATTTAGCTTAACTTAACTCAATAGTTGTTACTTTAGAAATTTATACGTTTACGATTGATTCATTGACAAGGATAAAAGGTCGCTTAGACTATCAGATTTATACTTAAATTTATATCTTTTAAATATGCGTATTAGCAAGATAACTATATTCTCCCCTAAGAAATAATCGAAAATCCTGAAAATACCCTCATTCTTAAAATTAAAAATTGATTTCGAAATAAAGTTTTTAAAAAAAATATAGATGTCTTATTCTTAGATGAATACATCAGCAATTTAATTTCTTTTTAAGTGCTTCAAAAACTGTGATAAAAATTACGCGGAAAGGTAAGAAAATTAATAATTTTAATTTATTTGCAGATTATTAAAAATTACGATATGTAAAATACATTTAATAATGAATAGTAAAACAAAACGCGAAAGTTCTAATCTTAAAGAAATTACTTCAAATGAAAACTTTTAGTAACAGCGTTTTTGTCAAACAACTTTATTTTCTTCAACAAAGTTATATTTTTGAAAACTCCACGTATTTTTACGTTAAACTTCTTATTCGAAAGCATTGGTGTAAAGATCTACATTATAGCTATAAATTTGTAGTACGCTTTTCAGTTTTAAGTTTCAAAGGTTTAATTAGTTATAATAAATATCTGCAATATTAATAATTTTATGTGATGCATTGTTTGAAGCAGACAGCCTAAAAGCGGAATAAATGATAAATGCTTCCAAATATATAGACAATATCGATCTTTATTTCCCATATGCTTTTAAATAGTAATATTGATCTATGTTTCTCGGCGTAGTAAAGTATTCATTGAAAAAATATATGAAGAACTTTGCGAAAACGTAATGTTCAATGTCGGCAATTTTGTTGTTTATTTTTTTCTGTGTTCCCTTGAAAACATTCATTATATTTTTTACATTAAATTGAGGAAATTCTGATAGCAATGTCTAATGCAAAGGAAATGTTTTTTCTTGAAATATGTCTCCATTTAATTTTGTAATACCAAATAATATATATAACTGAAAACAACTGGGGAATTTGTATATCCTTTGAATTTTTGAAATTCACCCAATATTCATCTAAATCTTAAGAATATGTTCAGATTAAAAAATTATGCTGTAAGTTGTTCACTCAATGTATTATGTTGAGAAACAATCGCTCTTCCGAAATAAGTTTTTGTTTTTGTAATTTTTTTGTCACTTTTAATATCCTGTAGAAATATTTTATAACAAAAAACAGTGTCAGCTTTCTCCTAAATTTACTAATGACTTTCGAATAATGATCGAATTTAGAAAAACTAATTTCAAGTCAGAAAATATAGCATGATTTTCAGACTTGTACTTGAAAGTATTTTAGTTAAAGAGTTAAAAAAACTTTTTTACCCATTTATGTGTAATTGAAATGTGTAAGTTGAAATTTCTGTTCAAAAATATTTCACGAGAACGACAAAAATATTTAGAATTAAATTTAGAATTTTATTTCTTCATTATATGTGAAATACCATAAATTTGCTTATCTATATAATATTTAATTGCGTGTAAAAATAGTTAAAAATTTGGTAAAATCTTATTCTTAATTAAAGTCAACTAATACAAAAGATAATTATTAGATTATGTGTTCATTAATTAAATTCTTACTGTATTCGAATGAAAAAAAACTACTTGTATTTAATTATTTCAGTATTTTATTTAATCGGGAATGAAAAGAATGTTTCGTGCTTTTTACTTTTTTTATGTAACCTTCAGTATGATTACTAATTTCAAAAAACTGTACTGATAATTAATGGTTAGCGTGTCAAAATTATTTTTTACTACATACATTATTGATTCTAATTTCTTAACTAACACTTCCGCTTACCGAAGGGATTACTTTTTTCTAATAGTAAATTGAAAGGAAGAAAACACAATAAATTCACATAAAATAATTTACTAGATAAAAGTACATCCTATGTTTTGTGTTTTATAAACCAAAAACAGATCATTTGTTGTCTTCTGAGAAGTATAAAATTTCCAATATTCCAAAGTAATGTTATTCTATGAACTAAGTACGTAAATAATGCAAAAAATTTATATTAGAAACTAAATAAATGTCCAAGTTTAACTGCAACAATTTATAAAACATAAAGGCCTTTTTTTCTGCTTGAAGTACTCCTAACAGAAGTACAAATGTATTAAAAAATCAGTATTAATTTTTTAAGTCATTTTTCTTATGGATAGATGCTTCTGTGGAAGACTTTTTTCTGTCAATTTTGGTACAGTTTTTTTTCTGCAGTATTATAACATTTTAAGTATATGTAAGCATTTATTTTCCTTCTAGGAATGGTTAGGAATCTAGAACCACTTTAGTTGAATAATTAATAGAGTTTATTATAACGGAGGATTCATTCAAACCATTGAGTGAAATATTTTGTTTCATTACAATGCTGAAGAACATTAAAGCACTTAAATTGTAAACTTATTTGCGATTCATGTCTTTTTGATAGTGTTTCAAAATATTTTAAGATATTTTTCACGAATATTTTCTGGTATACTTTAAAAATTTTCACTATCGTTGAATTTTTAAATATAAATTCTTAATAGCAATTTTAAGTCAATTACTACTCAATTAATTTTTGTATCACATGTGTTTAATTCAGATTTAAAACTGGTTAATATCTCTTGTAGAAAAATGTTTTAATTAGATTTAAAAAAAGTGAAACAGATAAAAATTAAATGGAACGAACAATTAAAAATATGTGCCTACTTCTTATATTTATAAGTAAATGTGTACGTTAAGTATACACTGTGGTCGAAAACTTATTAAAGAATTAAATGCAAATCATGTTTAAATATTTAACAATGTCTTACAGAGATTATAGGTATAAAAACATTTAAACATAAGGTTTCGTAGTTTTAACAGTATTTCAGTAGACTCATAAATCATTTTACATTATGCATTTACACTGAATACAATCGAAAACTGAAAACAATATGTGAAATTTTTCTTCGATAGTTAGAGTAATACTGAATTACATTACCAATTAAGAGAGTTATTTTTATTTGTATGTTTCTTTTTAAAATATTATTATAACCATCTAACTATACTTTTAAGACAATAAATATTGGAAATTCATTTAATAAAAGCTTATTAAATAAATGTGTAGCAAATTTTTATGTCCCTAAAAAAGTAAGGTACTTATTACAGAGCCATTTTACGCTTCGTCTTAATCTCATTAATGGTATCAAAAGGCATCAAATTAAAGTAATGGCTCAAAGCGGGAGAAAGTTAGCGGTCTAAAGTACGTCGTTACTCACACCCATTCTGTCTTACCGCTGAAATGGTTCGTGCCCAAGTGTCAAAAGCTCAAAACACCTGCGCCAGAAAGGGCAATGTCACACCCTAATGATTTACATAAGCCTTGAGGGAATAGTGTGGCCTATTCATAATGAATGCAATAACCAGAATCATTCAAGACGCCTTTGAACAAATACCTAAAGGTAAGCTACATCAATGTGTGATGAATAGGGATAATTTGTTAAAAGACTTACCAAATACGTATCCGAGAAACGTACAGAGAACAATAGATTTTTAAAAACAGTTAGTTTTCATTTGATATGGTATCCCTGTTATTATATATTAATGTGTATCATGTTTAAACATAAAGTTATTCAATGATTAAATTGAATAGTATTAAAACATATGTTCACATCTCAAACAAATAAATTTGAAAACATTTAGTTAAGTATCCCTTGAAAGAAAATGTTAAATGTTCTATTAATCGAACAAATGTTTGATAAAAGACATTTTGTGTGTGTGGTGTGTGGTGTGTGTGGTGTGTGTGTGTGTGTGTGTGTGTGTGCTAAAAACTTATTTCACGAATTAGTAAGTATTGATAATTAACTACATGATATATCAACAAAAGTTTTAGAAAGATTTTAAAAAACCTAATAAAAGACTGCATTAGTATTATATATTTTTAAGTCTTGAAAAAACTCGGCCTGATTTAAATCGAAGGGTGACCGAGTTTGTGAAAATGCAGGGCTATCGAGAATGGGATTAAAAAAAAAGAATAAGTACGAGTGTTTCCTCAAAAAATACTGTATTGCATTTGTATGTATTGTTTGCTTATATATATATATATATATATTCTGCGTTTTGCTGCTTCATCACGAAGGCGACGGAAGAAAATTAAGGCCGAGTTATCCGGATTGCCGGGTTATCAAGTGCCGAGTTTTCGAGACTCTACTCAATAGTCTACTGCAGAGTTTCTCAAACTGTGGGGCGCACCCCTCCCCCCTAGGGTGGAGTGATAACCCAACAAGGGGGAGAGAGCTCATCGAAAAGTCGAACATAAAAAATATATTTACTGAAAGGCAGCCAAACAGAATACATTCTGACATAATAAAAAATAAAATACGCATTTACTCTGATATAATATATTTATATAAATGTTTCAGCATTGCACACTATATTTGATAATTAATTTAACAATACCAAGTTAAGAACAAATTTAGCAATTCCCAGTGACCCCATGGGTTTGTCATATATAAAATTATATTTAAAAAAAGTAACGCTTATCTTGATAATTTGTACGGTTTGTAATTAAATTCGTATTCTAAATTCACGTCAAAGAACATTATTATTGAAGTCAATGCATTGTTAGTTTTTGGAGGGGGGGGGCGTGAAGAAAATTATGACTGAAAATTGGGTCGTAAGTATTGAAATTTTGAGAAGCACTGGTCTACTGTATTATTTTTATCCTTAAAGTATTCTTTTTTATAACAAGGATCTGGAATCTTAAATGAAACAGTAAAATAATCCAAAACGTGTCGTTACATGTAGAAAACACTACAAGAATAAATTTCAATGTATTGCATAAAATAATACACGATTTCTTGAAAGGAAAGTTTTAAGTAATGAAACAAGATATTAAAAAATATAAGTCAGACATGCTGAGATAAATCAGTCTAGTTCTTAACTAATTAAGTTATCTCACAGTTTTCTAAAAATAGTTGGTGCTTATTGCATGCCCTTTTGCTTCTACATCTCTCTTGAAAGAAAACATGAGAAAATTATGTTGATTTTGGAGTTAAGTTAATTACAAAAATATTGCTGCTGCGAGAAAAGGAGCCTTATTATATTTCAATTATGTTGATTTTATAGTTAAGCGCTAAAGAGTTATCCTTAATGATTAATGAATATATTTTCTAAGGCTCTAACCATTACAGAATTTACCAGAGTGAGTTTCATTAAAGTGCTATTCCATTGAAAGTTGCTCCTTATGTTTACAAATTCATAATTTTTGTAACATTATTGAACAATTTTCTTATAATAAACACAAGATCTTCATATTTATGTTTAATTACAGTACGCTTGTGCCATACTAATACTAAAAATGAATGGCAGTTGTATTAAATACTCTTAAGTATTGATGATATTGTTTTTAAGTTAAATATATAATTTCTGTTGATATATAAAACATATCTAAAAGCAAATCTCAAACAAAAAAATTCAATTTATTTCACGATTATTTTGTTTTATAGGAAAAGTTACATCTGTTACGTTAAAAATAATTAAAAATAAGAATCCTTTTTTAACTGAAAAAAGAACAGTAATTTAAGATAGAATAAACAGGTAATCTTAGTATGACTTTTATTGTATTCAAAAATAACGGTTTATGCTAATTAAAGTCTTACGTGTATTCGTATCTGACACAAAACAATAAAATTTTTAAAAAATTACTAAATCTATCTAATTTAACCTTATGCTGTTACAAACAAGCTGAGAACATTCTTTATAGCCTATTCTTCAATGTAACTCGTCCATCTAGATTTTGCACTGTTTCAAGCGTTACGAACGCGCGTATATTGCTTTCTAAAGAAGTTTTTTTCTTTTACTAATAGATTATATCTATAGGCTGTTTGATAGAGATTCGAATATAATATACTTTACGGGAATAAGTACTTCGTTTTTAGGCGAGAAATGGTGTCAGTGTGAGTTAGGTTTATAAATATCACCTTGTTTTAAAATTCATCATACTCTAAGAAATTTTAAACAAAACAATCTGTATATTATGTAAAAATTATACATGCATTCTTATTATAATATGTTATTTATTTAGTACTAATTAATTAGATTAACTAATTATTATAATATATTATTTTTTATTATTTGTAATTTACTGTTTTGATTATTTGGTTAGAATTAAACAACTGTAACGATACGAAACTCACATTTTTTGGGAGGGAAAACCCGCTTCCTCTAATACAGTGGTCTACAAACTGTGTTCTATAAAATCCTGTGGTACCTCGAGTCACAATAAAAAATTTAAAAGAAAATTATAAAAGTATGTGCAAAATGGATTTTCATTCTCCAGGAATTGTGTATAAGCACAAATATATCTAAAGCTTATCTCAGTCATTAAAACTGAAAAGTTTATTTATACATAACTTTGTTTTGTAATATTTTAGCTTCTATTTAAATATTAAGAATATTAAACCTTTTTTTATTTATATGTATGGCCTTTTAGATTTTGAACATTCTATTGATTGCTATCTCGGGCTTCATGAAATAATTTTGTATTCATTAGTACAAAGTTTTACTAAACTAAATATTTTTCAAATGGAAAATGCACATCTTTTCATTTCTGGAAAAAATATAATGAAGAAAAAGAAACAACTTATCGACATATCAACAGACTCGATGTTAAAATCTGAATTTAAGCAAGGACAGCTCCTAAATTTCAGATTGCAAATTTATGATAGGACTCATGGTTTCTTATACAAATATTAATATTTTATTGCCATTCAGAACATGTGTATTTAAGTGAAAATTATTTCCCAACATGGGTGGCTGCAGAAACAAAGTATAAAAACAAATTAAGCTCAGCATATGAAATGGGACTGCAGGTAATTTAGATAGACCTGGACTTTCACAGTTAGAGCAAAAAATGCAAGCAAATGTCCCAGTTACTAAATATAATGCATGGGTAACTGGCAGTTGAATCACAAATTAATATTATTAACGGATTAATCATATTCAGATTTCATTAAAACTTTTTAGCAATAAACACAATACTTTTTCAAATGTCTTTATACAAAATACAGATAACATGTTGATCTACTTCAAATATTGTTTTAAGCTATATACTTCTAATTATGTAATGGGGTTCTCCGAAAACACCTTAGAGTTCTAAGGGTTTTCAAAAAAGTTTGAAAACGACTGCTCTAATGCACACTTTTCACACAAAGTGTTCTTTATAGGAAGTGAGAAAAAAAACCCAACGGTGAAGGAAGATCCAAACTACGAAAACTTACGGCCGGCGTAAGGGTTAGAAACACTGGATGTGGTTTTGATTAAGTCGCAATTGCTTCAAAAAATTGCGACATAATTCAGGAAAATAAATTAAATTCACATTATTAAGCAGAAGGATTCCGATCAATAATGTCTGGAGTTAAATAAAAAAATATTCTTATTTAGGTGCTGTCAGTATACTTTAACAATCAGTTTACATAACAAATTCAAAACATGCATATTGTTACGAATTTTGTATAAAATAATGTAAATAATTTGTATTTGGATGTGCAATGCCTTTATATTACTCTATGCTATATTTATTTCATGATAAGATTGTAATATTCACAAGCAACGCCGTCCCTTACGTTATAATGGTGATTCATTGGTAACTTGGCGAAATATTAGCGATAGAGCCAAGTTGGCATCGTTTTTGGCGACCAATTTGGCGACTTTGACGACCATGTTGGCGAGTTCGGAACCCTCTGGATTCTTCTAGAAATTTGTTGAAAAATCCACTAATTTCACGATCTGTGGCGCGAGCGCATCTTTCCAGAAATTTCGGCCTCTGCTATAAATAGAGAGAGACTCGCCGCAACAGTCAGTCACGTATTGACCCGAAAGGGTTGTTCCGGACGGCTTTACCTCTCTCATTTTGCCTCCCTGCGGGAGGCGTCTCTCTTCTAATGTTTTTCTATTTCACCCTATCTTCAGGGATACTGGGTATAAGCAATTATTGCTGGCACCCGAAACATCTAATTTTCTTTTAGTTTTCAACAGTCAGTCTGGTTTCAGCCAGGGAGTAGCGAGTCTGATTTCAACCAGCGAGTAGTGAGCATTGTTTTCATTAGCGATCAGCTCGGCTGTGCTTGTGAATAGTCATTTACATACGTGTATTTTAGACACTGTTTATTGTGTCTGAGTGCTGTTGACAGTGTGAAATCCTTCTGTTATTTATTCTGTGAATTTTGCTGCTGAATCCTGTATTTCAAGGATTGATTTTCGACAATAAATACTCATCGCTCTTAAAGAATTGCCTTGTTATTTACGACTGATTTTGCATAAAATCCTCGAACCCCGATCTACGTTTCAATATATTTATACTAATATTGCGTTGTTACTGATACATTTATTTTCTCTCAGTAAAATGAATATCCTGATCATCATTCTGTAGATTAAATATTAAAAATGGTTAATACTTATTTTCTGCAATCAGCAAAACGTATTTGTCAAGAAATATATAAAAAATAACTTAAAAAATTTAACTTAATTTAACCATACTGAGAAATTTATGAAGTACGTTGAATTTTTTCCGTCAAACATATATAACTCCCAAACGATTATATTGAGTGCAAAAATTAAAAATGATACAGTGTTTAAGTGAATTTTGATGCCAAAAATACTACATCTTTTAACAATATTTCATGGAATAGAAGATATTCGAACGATCAAAATATGAAAAAGCTCGAAATTAGAATACAGTTTAATTTAATGTGAAATCAGAAGTGTTTATAAGCATATCAAGAAGATAGAAAGGCATTTGCTTTACAAAATAAAAATATTTGCTATAGATACTTTTACAAAAGGGATATACAGGCTCTTTTGACTTTATGGATAGAAACGTTGTAAAAGAAAACAGTGTTAATATATCTTGGCATCCAAAACACATAAAATGAGAGCCAAAACATTGGTTTTTATTATGTAGGAATTTCTTATTCCACGCATAATATTTTTATTATTAAATTACTAAGACATGGTTTTTAAAATTTAAAAACAAATTATTCTGGAGTACATTTTTTTTTAAAAAAATGTAATAATTGTAAAAACGAATAACATACAGGATTTATCAAACATTTTATGAATGAAACATCTTTTTTAGGTTTAATTCTCAATTTAGCAGACATAGTTTTTATGTGGAAACTATCTACAGAATTTTAATGTCTTATAAACTCTTTTTTTTTTAGAAATATTATTTGAACGAGAAATTTGAAATGTAAGCTCAGATACAAACAAGATCTCAAAGTGTTTTTAATTCTAAGTATTAGAAACGTATATAATTTAAGCATATTGTTTTGGATCACACACACATTTTAGGAATGAAGAATTAATAAATACATAAATAACACACTATAATATATGCATTATATATTTTCTTTTAAAGAAAGAAAAAACTTAAAAGAAGAAAGATAATCTACCAGAGAAAGTAACAGTATACACATAACATAAGACAACACATGAAAAATAAGGAAAGAGATATATTTAAATATCACCATTTTCTGTTTTAACGTAATTTTGAAGTCCCGTCTTCTAAAATTAGATTTTCCATTAAAACCTTCAAGTTGTTCATGATTTTTTTTTAAAAAATTGCATAATTTTTGTAAATATATTTTCAAGAACAAAGTTAACTTCACAACTGCAGAGATTAGAAAATTTAAAGTTTTATATATTCCTAAAATGTAGGTTTCTTTTAGAATGCTTTTTTTTCAGAGAAAATTACCTTCAAAATTCGTCATATGTTAGAAAATTAGTAAAGCTCTTTATTTTATTTTACTTTTAGTTAAGAATTTTTAAAATGCAAAGCTTATAAATATAAATGTTCTACTAACAAAATTAGGAAATAAATTTTTTAGAAATCTCAAACAAACAGATTCTATATCAATTTATGGAAAAGGGTTGGAAAATAATAAATAGTTAAGGAAATATTTGAATGATAAAATAACTTAGAACACATTTTAAAAGGAATTACAGAACATATTCAATATCCATATATTTTATACACTATAATAAATATGTAAATCTCATTATAACAAGATAATAATATTATTAATATAAATGATATTTTGAAATGCATTATATTTAATTTATTGAGTAATATAAAGAAACATATTGGAAATTTGTTGAAATACGTTCATTTTTTTTCTGTGATTCGCTTGTGCATTTCTAACGAAATTTAGGTATAAGCAACGTTAAACATATGTAACCTTTTAAGCTATTTTTTCTAAATACAAATATAAAAAATCTACTTTCTTATATTTTAACTATTAAAAATACAAGTTTCAATACGTATTTTAGAAAATTAAACATTTAAACATATATTTACGTAAGCAAATGCTTATACATCAATGCAACAAATTCTTGTTACATGAAAACGATTTAAGTTTAGAATTAAAAGACCCAATGAATTTGTGAAAGACAAAGTTTGGCAAACGATGTATTTGAGAGATAACAAAGCAACTGTTATAGAAAAAATACAATGTATTCTTAATTATTTCCCATGAAGAATTCTGCTTTATTTATTTTTTTCTTATCCAAACACATCTTCATGAAAACAGATAATTGCTTAGAGAATGCGAAAGTTTGTAAAGTTCATTAAAGAATTGCCAGATATTACGTAAGGAATTAAATATTGAATTGTACACAGAAATTCCAAAATTCGATAACGAAAGAATTTATGGAGAGTGAGGTAGTTAGTCATCATTTTACTATAATTACATATACATTTTTGTATAGTATCCCACAAGTTTTGAATAATGAAAACAAAGTAACCAACTTACTCTAATTGACTAATAATGCTTATTTTACTTCACAAGTATTAATATTTGTAACAAAATATTTGAACTGCCGAGAAATAAATAATTAGTTTTACAAATAAAAGGAACTCTTATATAAATCAATTAATATCTGTACTAATAATTAAACGTACTTTCAACCACATAACTAAAGATATTACAGTCATTATACCAAAAAATAATGATAATGATACCCATTGAACAAAAATCAAAATAGCAAGAACATTAACAAAACAAAAAAAAGATTAAGATTCTTCAATTATCGTAAGTCTAAAAGGATAGTGAATGAATTTTGAAAATATCAGAGCTATAACTCGCATTTGCTTCTCTCTCTTTCCTTTTTAACCTTGAAGAAAAAGAAAAAAAACTAAATTATGCTTTATGTCCATCACTGTACCGCAATTGAAGCTGAAATGTATATAGAATTAACTTATACGATTAATATTAGCTTCTATTATGTTTTAGTTACCAAAACTTTGATTCAAAGGCAGAGTAAATAAATCCCAAGTAAAGTACAAAAAGGAGAATGCCTTATTCAAAATTCACTCAGAATGCAATCTTACATAATTTGATGAAATAATCTATTAAGTTCAGTGCAAACTTTTAAATCTCTTTTAAGAAAGCATTATTACCAATCTCTTAAAAGGATTTGATTTCAGAATGTCACTTAAAGAGAACGATATTAAATGAAAACGAGCAGTAATATACATTTATATAATTGTTTGGAAAATTATAAAAATGTGTATATAATTCCTAAGATACGCTACAGTTTGTCAAATTTACTACACTGTAGAAGAAAATCATCAAAGGTAAATGGAAAAAAGTTATATCACATACTACTTATAGAGATTTAAGCAAATTATCCCATTTTCAAAGCAATGAAACAAAACTAATGCCGAAAAGCAATATTTTGTGCAGCAATGAAAACCTAACGCATTAGAGGCAAAGGATTCAAGAAATACATCTTCTGAATCCTTAAACAACTATTTAATATCACACTATTTACAAATTTCCGAATGGTTACAAACTAGAAATCCGTATTATCGAATTCTCGATCCTCGCTTTGTTTCCAATCTTAACTCCCTCCTTCTAGGTTCTCGTTTAGTTAAGTCGATTTCTCTTCCACTTGCCATATTCTCTACAGAAATCCTACAGCCTGTTCACGTCGTGACCTAAAATCATGCTCGTTCTGAATCTCACGCTTCTGATTGGCATTCGAAATGTCCATTATCTGGTGTTAAAGTTCAGCTATATTCACTGCCTAACGACAGCTTCGGAATAATATATCAATCTGTATAATCCAGACTTGCCTAATGGCTGATGTATCCGGGAGAATATGTAGGTCAGAGAGAAAAAAAACATACCACGTACTGAAAAAACAAATAAATTTTGAGCAAAATGTGCACGGGTTCCTTATGAAATAGAGAAGCAAGGATAGGGTCTTAAGCTCCATAATTTCTCTAATGTAGCACATGCTGCTTAGGATTCCCATAATTTAGAGTAGGTGGTATTGCCTAGATTATCGAATAGCTCCTCAGACTGTAAGAACAGACGATCATCCAGTGTGAAGCTGGTGGAACACTCCTGAAGAAGGCATTCATCTCTGCAGTGCCTGATGAAAAAGCATTTATTTTTATAATTTAGATTGTTGTTAGGCTCCTCTAAAAAAGAAAACAACTTGTTGTCAACAGACACTCCATTCGTTGTATTGATGAATCCACTATAGCTGGAGGCATCGTTGGTCAAGGGAATCCTGCACAAAGAAATCGCTGCACGTTGTCTGCAGCATAGCCGACATCAACTAACTGCAAAGGCAGACAGTGGCATACCTGTAGATACTAGTGTTTTATCAATGTACAAGAGAATGTTCCACTGTCCGTCACTGCCATGTGCTTGTCAATCTATGGTGTCATCATACTGAGCAGCCCACTTCCTGAGTTTCGATTTATTTAGTTCTCCGTGGTCCATCTGTTCCATACACGCATCACTATTGAGGGATTGTGCCGCGTGAGAGTGGAGATTTCATGATACCTCAAGGAGATAAGTCACATTGCACCGTTTGAATTCCGTTAGTTTCACGTATGAATTCAACACTTTTGGCGCGTCATGTTGACTTCTAATCAATCGTTTTCAATAGTCAAGTGACGATAACACATTTAAAACCACCTTTACAGCGGTTTTTATACAATCCATAATTGTAAGCTTAAAGAATATTTTGCTGCCCCCACATGCGGGATTGCTTTGTAATTCTAATCTTTTGTATATCATAACCTGTGTTTTGCATTTCTTTAATGTTTCATATAATTTTCATGATTACTTCATGGCGTTGCAATTTTAATGTATTCTGTAAAGAGCTCTTTAAATTGAAATTCTTATCTTAAGTAACTAACATTTTTGAAAAATTTGTTTTAAAAATAAATATTTAATTTTTAATTCAACTTTTTTTTATGCAAAGGAGACTTCATATTTTAATTATATTAAAAGAAATAAATAAAATGTAAGTTTAGGTAATGCAATGTTGTGTTATAACCCATAAATTTATGATATACGAAAAAGTTTGGTTTTTCCCTTCGTATGATAAAAAGGGATTAAAGGCATCGAATTCATTTTTTGCTAAAGCAAAAAGTTCCATAAATAATGAGTTATCGATTGAATAGAGTCTTATTAGTGAAAAGAAGCGGACATTTATTGCAATATGAAAAAATTTAATATGCAGTTATGAGGAAAAGCTCCGACAAAAAATTGAAACAAATAGTAGTAAAATAAATTTATAAAAATGTGTTTTTCTTTTACCTATTTGCTAAACGCGCTCATTAATAATCTTGATAATATTTACTACATATCATTTTTACTTCTTGTATTCACGTTTAGTAAAAAATAGGGGGAAGTGGATTTTTTTCGTGGAAAAATATAAAACTTTTTTTTTTAAATTTGCATTAAAAAATTAGAAGAGTATAGGTTAAAATGAAAGTTAATGATACAATTAAGGATTAGGAAACTTGTAAAAATGAATTCTTAATAGATTTAGAGCTAAGTGTTTATTTCTTTAATATTTTCATGACATATCACAGAATCATTGCGAAATTTTTAGATATTTCCATTAGGATTTAACTTTTACTTTTACGAAAAAAATTTATCAATGTTGGAATATTTATACAAATGTCAGGTATATTAAAAATATTTTTCAAGAAGCTCCTCTTTAAAAATTATTTATCTAATACCCTACATTATTTTTTTTTGTGTACGATTTCTTAAAATTAATGCGATGTAAGATTTCTTTTTTGAGCAATCCCGTGTATCTATTTATGTATGTAGAGAGAGAACGACAGAGATTTTATAAGTTTTGAAGAAAACAATTTATTTATAGTCTTACTTTCTATTTCATTTATTTTCTCACTGATTATCCTCTTTCATGCTAATAAATTCAGAAAATATTTGTGATCATAAATGTAATTATATATGTTCGGTTAGGATCCTGAGCAATAATGTTAAATACAGAAGATATCTTACCAGAAAAATATATACTTTCTAGGAAAAAAAGAAAGTTGTCAAGTAAAACAATTTTTTCGGTGAATTTCTGTACATTAGTTGAAGCAACACACGATAAAGAGAAAAACATGGATTTTCTTGATTCTACTCCATTTCATCCTTACTTTCTTTTCCAACTGTCAGCATAGATGACAGACAAGAGATGATTTATTTTGAAGAAAACATAACAAATACTCGTAAAAAGAAATCCTACCAAAAGAAAAAATTTCATTACATAAACACATACACAATAATTTTTTTTCCTATAATATCCTAAAGATTTCATCAATAATTTAGTTGCAACTTTGTTTTTAACTATAACTGTACTGTTATCTTAAAAGCACTTTACTACAGTTGGTGTTATTTTAATGTACACGAATAATCAACTCTCTCTGAAGCAAACATTTCTTTTGTTAATTTTTCTTTGCAAGTAGAAAGGTAAATATTAACTTATTTTGATTTATTTACCTGATTGCGTTTGAATTAACATCGCTCTTAAGCTACATGAGGTGCATTGGTGTAATCTCCTAATTTATAATATGAATCAAATCAGTGACGCACACAAAGAGGGGAAGGGGAGTCCAAGGTTCCGGATCCCCCTATAACCCTCTATTTTTTTCGATTGATTATAATCTTATGTACATAATATATAAAAATTCATTAAGTATTGTTATTAATAATTTATTTTATAAATTAATGTCAGTTATTTATTTAATCATTTATTTTTACTGCCTTTATTTCCGACAATCGACAAAATCAAAAGAATATGTTTAGTGGTGTGTCGGAGTATGGTCAAGAATAGCGGACTTTCGCACCTGGACGGAAAAGGAACCCTCTTGAAATATTCCTGTGTGGGTCACTGGGTCAGATATAACAACTCTCTCAAAATGATTCCTATCTCTTCTATCGTTTACATCACGTTGAGAGACAATTTTGAGATTCCTTTAATTTAGCAAGCTAATTTCTCAATAATTTCCCCACGATGGACTTTAACTTGTCCCGCGATCTTTCGATAGCGAGTATGAAAGAGTTCGAGTGAGAAACAGACATTTCTCAAGTTAAACACTTTTATTTAACCTTTAACACATTAGACTTTATGAAAATAACTCAGAATGCACTCCTATAAATAAACCCGAGGAGCAATCAAATATTAAGGGGACACAGTACGATTCAAGTGACAAAAATCGGTCAAAAAATCAAATCTAATTTTTTTAGCCCAAATTATTATTTATATAGTTTTCTATAACCTCACAGAATTTGAAAGCTCTAAATTTAAACCACGTAAAATTATGAGAGCGTTTACGTTCATTTTTATTCACATCCCTATGGCAAATCAAAACTTTAAACTTACTTATCTCATAAAGATAAAATAACAAGTTTGTCTTCATTTAAAATGAAAAGGCTTTTTTTTCTATTGTACTTAATGATTTGAATTTGTTTTACCTATTGCTAATAGCGTATGTAACAAAGGTTGGTATGCATTTTTGAATCAAAGCAATACTTATTTTTTTAAAAAATAACTAAACTCAGAATTTATAAATTTTTAAGGAGTTTTCAATAAGCATTCATAAAAAGAAGTACTGTACGGATACCAATCCTGTTATCACAAAACCCACACCAACTTTTGTTATACATGGTTTGACGTATTCGTAAATAAAATTTCATGCGTGTACGTAAATTTTTGTAGGAGAAGTAGCGTTGTAAAATCACTTCACAGAAATTTTAAGTTTATTCCTTAAAAAATTAAATGGCTAGCTTGTTATGAAATTTTGAACATAAAATCTGTTTTATATAGTATACACACATAGAAGGAAACCAAAAAAATTTTGAAGATCCTTAAATTAAAATTTTTGCTTAAATCGTACCATGTACCCTTTATCTTGCAATATCAATACAATGCCTTATCTATTCTCCTGAACGCTTCTGCTGCAAAATTTGCTTAATCGTCAGCCGTAAGGTGTGGACGGCTTTCCTTTCTCATAATCCTTCCTTCTCGAATTAATAATACTAAGTGCGATCCCCGGTCGTTCACACTATGCTTTCCTCTTACAATCAATTTTCAACAATCACTCCACCTACCCCACAACTAGCACTTAAATAGAGGCTTGAATTTATATAAAATCAAGTCCTCTCTATGGTAAGCGGTTTTTAACTAAAATCACAATTAAAGAGAGTATTTTACCCAAGGGGATTAGTGGAAGTCCGAATAGAACCCATTACAAGTTGAGCCAAATTTCGAACCCACGATTTTGCTTTAATGTTGTCGCATATGGAGCTCACGACTATGTCTACTAGGTGTTTCCGCGTACTTATAATACAGTTGTACAGAAGACTGTTGAGGATACAGTTTTTTTAAATTTTTGACGGTCAAAATGACAAGAATTACACTAAAAGTGGACATTATTTATAATTTAGTACACAGCCACTGGTTTTACAACTCAGAGACACCCATGATGTCACGAAACAGTTTTTTGATAAAACCGAGAGTTGCGTCGCTTTTAATCTTCACTCTTTGTCACTACCGCTACATCAGCAAAACTCAAATAATCATGCAATCAGAACTGTGGTAACCTAACTGGAAGAGTATTGAACTGTAACTGATAATTAGTTGGATAAGGTCTCTCACTACTCGAAATGTTGAATGACATACGGTATAGACCAATGCATGTTAAATCTGTCATGATTCAAATTCCTCGCACTGATTTGCCAATCCTGTGTCAGATGGGCAGCATTATTGGAATCATTGTAAATTTTTACAAACACAAAAAATCAACAAAAGTTTTCGTACCCATGTACATATTTAAAATAAATGAGCAATTTTAATTACTATATCTTTTTCACAAGCTCTTCTTTACATATATATAAGGTCTGGAAGTTTAACTTAAAAATTAAGTGAGTAATAAATAAAAATAGAGCGAATTCCTTATTACCGCCTAGGAATTTGTGGGTAAATAGGATTATTTAAAGGCAGAGCGAGCACTGACGTATTTAGAACACAATATAGAAGTGAGACTGGTGACTCCTCGCTGTGATGCTGTCTTTTGTTCCACCCGATTGGGCGCCAAATGGTCGCCGTATTGGATTAATTATGCTCAATGAACCATAAAGAGCAGATATTTTAAAGATGACGTCTTCCTTCTGTTACCAGCAGGCCTGGTGCCTGACATATATATATATATATATATATATATATATACAGAGGCGGTGTAGTTACTTTTATATATGCACATATGATGCAGGGGAACCTTTTTCTAGTTGCAATAGAGTATTTGCACTGATAATTATACATTTTGTTGAAAAACTCACAGAAAGCAATACAAACACTCTCGGAGTTTGGGCAACGGACAAAAGCGTTCCTTTCTTTCTTTTCTCAGTTCTCAGCTTGTATATACCTTACCCAAACAAAAGCTCTCAGTCTCTTCAATAATCATGTGATTTCCGGAGTTAAATACGCTGATTGGTCAGATTCTATGGCTGACGCAATACTGCATCATCTCATTTTGAAATGTGTTGAAGTGGCAGTTCTTGAAGAGATAAAGTTGTGGTTAAAATGGTATTTCTCGGGCGAACTAAAACAATTAACTATTATGCGATGCCTTAGAGGGTTCAAAACTATCATAAATTAACGAAAATTATCGAAAGTATGTTTAATTGGAAAACTATTACACACACATTTGTATATGTAACTTACATGTACAAACAATTTCTAACTTCATATCGGATTACATATCTATGAAACATTTCTTTGTTATAATAAGACATGATTTATCATTCAGAAGTTCAGGCCTCATATGAACAATATATGAATAAGCTCTCACTGAATAATGTATTTAGAGAAACAAAATCTTTATGTATTATGTATTAAGCAAGCTTTTCATTTCCATGTTTCATAAATGGTAATCTTGCTTTGGAATACAAATTATGTTAGACTAACTTTATATTTTTCTTCTGCAATGGAAGCAACACCATCTGTTGTAACCAAGCACATTATTCTTTACTTACAAATTCTCTTGCCTGGTTTCTCATTATTGTATTTTTAGTACACGAAATGAAGGTCTTTATATTTTTATGGTGTTTTAGTCTTTTCTACGATGAATAATAAAGTACATATATGCAAAATGGATGCTACAAATTTTTCTTATAGAATTTCAATTAATACATAAAAATGAGAATGAAAATTTAAATGAGTTTAGTTGTAAAAACATCAATTAAAACGTATATGAAAATAATGCAATGTCTGTAAATAAACTCGATATAGTAAAAACTATGGTTGCGTGGCAGGAACGGACGTGGCAGGAGCGGACACATAACATTTCGTGGGCTGAGCGGACACTTTGAAACTCATCGTGATTTGAGCGGACACATTTTTTCCTCTATCTTAGAACAGATTCGATTACCGAATTACAAGGATAAATACATTTTTTTCCAACAAAATTTAATTACTTGTATTAAATTGTTAAGATGTTATAGTGCGAATACATTTTAAACATAGCGAATTTTAATAGAAATAAAAACTTTCAGAGAAATATTTAAAAATTAATAGTAAGTAACAATATAATGGAAGGTATGAACGAATTTCAGGAATTTTATGGAAAACTATATTTTAGAGTCAAATAAATATTAGAACAGGTGCAATAGCCATATAATTAATTAGTTTCATGAAAGGAAGTAAAAATAAATACTAGAAGTAAAATACGCAAGATGCAAGTAGATAAAAGAAAAATAAATACAAGTAAATAAATACTAACTAACCTTGCATATTGCGTATTTTACTTCTAGTATTTATTTTTACTTCCTTTCATGAAACTAATTAATTATATGGCTATTGCACCTGTTCTAATATTTATTTGACTCTAAAATATAGTTTTCCATAAAATTCCTGAAATTCGTTCATACCTTCCATTATATTGTTACTTACTATTAATTTTTAAATATTTCTCTGAAAGTTTTTATTTCTATTAAAATTCGCTATGTTTAAAATGTATTCGCACTATAACATCTTAACAATTTAATACAAGTAATTAAATTTTGTTGGGAAAAATGTATTTATCCTTGTAATTCGGTAATTGAATCTGTTCCAAGATGGGAGGGGGGAAATGTGTCCACTCAAACCACGATAATATATTATCAATATATCAATGTCCAATATTTTATTTGCTGACACGTTAGGGTAAATCATGGTTATCTGGAAGGGAAAAAATATATTGTTAATTGCAACCTACCGCCACCCATCCGGTACTGTGGTTAGTGACACTGACTGCGGTGCCGCAGGACTTGGGCTTGATTTTCGGAAAGGCACGGATGTTTGTGTTGTAATCCTTCTTTCCTTTGTGATGTGTGCTTCACACTTACTTCTACGTAAGCCACTGGGGGATACTTTGTTTTGTACGGGGTTATAAATATTCTCAACAAAAAAAGAGAGCCTACCTATGAGGAAAAGATGTTCTGTGGTATGGAGATTAGGAGAAAAATAATTTCCAATTTAAAAATTGCCACAAATAGGTTGAATTTTCGAAAAAAATAGAAAAATAGGTGACTGTGACTTCAGGCCTTGTGTCGTTTATAACTAATAGGGCTGACAACAGACTTTAGCGAGATAATGTATAATGGCAACACAGCTAAAATATAAAGTTGGCTGTAAAAAAAATGTATTTAAGACACCTGTGGGAAAAAAACGCAATTACTTTCCGAACAACCTAATAATAATATAATAGAGAACATTATATATATATATTTGAGCACTTTTTAATACATCCTTTATTTATACGTATGTCTACGCATTCATTTCTTTAAACTATTTTTACGATTTAATCCACGTTATTTATTGTATCAAACAGTTTTCAAGTAACCGAAATCCTACAATTCTTTCCATAAAAGCCCTCTAGTCGTCCACTTTTCCAAGATTTCCCGTTATTACGTCTTTTCTTAAAAATTGCTATTTTCAAACTATCTTTTTTCTTTCTTTCGCATTATTTCGCATAGTGAGAAGAAACCTGGCACTTTTTTGGAATTTGGAAACTTTTTTTTTTGCTTACAAGTCCAAATTTTATTGAAATAAAACTCACTTTTTATAAGCATGGGATGTGCAAAAGTCTATCATTTTTAAGCTGTGACGAGTTAAGTAGTAAAAACGTTTTTGTGAAAGAACTAACTATATTTAAATTAACATTTTGAAAATACTTTCACCTAAATGTGGAATATGTGTTACTTTTTATATTGATTTTATATTAAGGGAATATTTAAAGTTGTTATATTGCAATAGCTTTATAGTGTTTCAGATTTCTAATATATTCTTAAATTCTAAGTGAACGCTGCAAACTATACTACAGATAATCATGCAATTTAATTTATAAAATGTGTCGAAAAACAATACTATTTGAGTAATCCATCTTTTTTTATCGTAAAAAGATATAATGTGTGGTGCTTTATTTAAAAAATAATTTTAAAGTTGTAAAGGGACAATTAAAAAGTTTATAATGAAGTTATA
This sequence comes from Trichonephila clavata, assembly GCA_019973975.1. Classification (NCBI taxonomy): domain Eukaryota; kingdom Metazoa; phylum Arthropoda; class Arachnida; order Araneae; family Nephilidae; genus Trichonephila; species Trichonephila clavata. The sequence continues at coordinate 140,387 of BMAO01022159.1, forward strand.
AAAATATTTTTATAACAAAAAATTTCAAATTCCAGTAACTAAATATTGATGAAAATGTAACATTGGATTTTTAATTGATATCATCAGTAACTTTAGAAGTAAAGCTCATGATGTTTTGAACTTCTAAATAATAATTCTAATTGCGGTAGCCTCAAAACTGAAATTTTTTTAACAATAAAGTAAATGAAGTTGTTTTATTACTTAAAAATGCTATAAGGCACATTATACTCAAAACAAATTTTTCTTTGGGGAGTCTAAAAGGCTCAATAATAAATCTTCATCGTTTTAAAATGTCGATTCTACAATTGAAAGTAATTAAAGTGTTATATTTCTTATTTCTTTACAGGGGCTCGGAAGCAGCCGACGGTGACTCAGTCAAGGGCCACTCCCATCGTTTGCCCAGCCTTCGCCTGGCCAACGGTCGCATCCGCTACGGGACCCCACCGGACGACGACAATCCTTCAGACGGTAACAACAGGGGAAGCTCCAACTCTTCTAACCAGGGGCCCCCTGGACAACAAGGGGGCCCCATCCACCGACAGGACTCCATCAAAATATCGGTGGACAATACAAACACGGGAACCGATTCGCTGGTCACTGCTAACGAAGAGGACCTGGTCAACGACTACATCTCTCCGGAGATGAATTTCAAAGACGGAAAGCCCTCTTCGAACCCCAAGGGGGGTTCTGGGGGTGGCGACAATAATCAGGGTGAGAGAGACGATGTAAGTCTCTATGGCACCCCCAAGGAAGAGATCGGCCCAGGTATCTCCGAAGCCAAGGCTGGGTTCATGAGAAACCAGTTGGAAGCACTGTTTCAGCCCTCTGATAATAAACTGGCCATGAAATTGTTTGGGAGCAAGAAAGCCCTCATGAAAGAAAGGATCAGACAAAAAGCGGCTGGGCACTGGATTATTCATCCGTGCAGTAAATTCAGGTGAGTACATTTCACCTATTTAAGGCTTTATCACACACGCGTGTCTGGAACAGCCATTTCAGGAAACTTTTCGAGCAGCTGTGAAGGTGAAGAGTTGCCATAAGCAAAGCAATTCGCTCTGACTTCACCCGTACCCTATCTTCACGTTGAAGAATTACTCACAGATTTTTCTGATTTGGAAAAGAAAAAAAACATCCAATATTGTTCCTTTTACTTTCCCGCTTTTGTTCTAAACAAAAATGGGGTATCATTCTGTTTAAAATATTATACGCCTTTTTTGATACGTTACACGAAGCCGAGGCTGCTATCTTATTTATGATGTAGGGAGACGAAGAACAACATTGGCTGGAATTTTCAGCATTCTTTTAGCTCACTAGGAAAAATTGTTCATTGCCGTTGCTATGTCAACGGGGTAGAAATTGCTCAGAGTGGGGCTTTAATGATAAAATTGCTCCAAATACGTATGCGTGTGATAAGACCTTTAGAATTAGTAAAGCAGCTCTAAAGTATGAGACTATGATATTCATCGCTTCATCTCTTAAATCAAACGCTTTAAAAGTATTCTGATATTTTAAGGTTCAAATATACTACCCTCCTTTTTGATCCAAACTTGGTTATACAAGTGGATAAAGCTAAATTATTTTTGGTAAATAATAATTAATTGTTCATTTTGAAAGTGTAGAATAGAATTCGTAATTTTAAAAAAATATTTTACACTTTGTGAATAATACATCTAACAAAACATTTTTTTAAAACTAATAACTCTAGCTTATTTTTAAAAGCTACATTCGTTATGAGTAAAATTTCAATACGGTAATATTAATTCTTAAAATTATTTAACTAATTCTAACTGTCTTCTCTAACAATTTCAACAATGTTCAGTCGAACAAAACATTTCATAGCGTTATTTTTTCTGTACATGAAATAAGTAATGAATCGTGGAAATTCAGAAGAGCCTATATCAATTGATGTTTTCTTTTCTGTGCTAAAGTCTAGAAATATAAGAGGAAATTTTTCCTCCATATATGAAAGAGATATCATTTCTTTTTTTTTATACAAATGACGGAATATTTATGTATCATGTTTAAGAGAAAGTGTTACATGTATTATTACATTAACCTTAAAAATATTTTATTACTGTTCTCCTGAAGAGGACTTTTTCGTTAATTTTATGGTGTAACTGAATTCTGTGTGTTTTAACACAATTGAGACGTTAATAAAGACTAAATTTTCTTGAATATTAAACTGTTTCAGAAAATTGTACTAATTAAGTTAATTTCAGGAATTTCTACTTCTTTCCACGAAATCTCTGATCATATATGTTTTATATTTTTCTTTGTATATAAATCAACTCTCATTTTGTCCATTATGTTGTTTCACATCATTAGCGCCATCTATTTTTCAAAACAAGAGGAAAATCTGTCATGAGAAATAGGATTTTCTTTTATATCAATACTTATTGAAACTTTAAATATTTAAATTGAATAATTAAATTTCTAAAAAGATGGGTATATTTTTTTTTTTACTTGAGTTCGAAAACGCTTTCAAAGTGTAGGGAAAACGTTTCTTGTTAGAACGTATTTAAAGTAATTCGTTCACTTCAATAGGTTCATTTTTACGTGAGCTAATAAATCTCAAATATCTCTACGATGTGTTGCGTGAAAACACAAATATTTTAAAAACCAAAATCACTAGTAAGTGTTTTTTTTCCTTGGAAATAATTTTTAAAAAAAATCTATTAAAACTTTACTATCCAAGCAAGAAATAAATAGACGTATATGAAAAGAAAGAATGTGAAATTGATTCCTATTTCAATCAGCTTTTCCTCGTTTTGTCCTTCTATGCAACATTTTTTTAAAACTAATAATCTCCAAAAATGGTGGGGCTTTTTAAAAATATTTCGCTGTATACATACATTTTTTAAATTTCTCAAAATTACAATCATTTTCTAGTTAAATAAGATTATAATAAACATAACCATGAAACATAAAATAAAATTTGTTATCCAAAATATCATTTTAAATAAACACAAAACGACTTACCCAAACTTAATTAAATTCAATAATCTTTAAGGTAAAAATTAAATTTCACCGAGACAAGTCACAAATAATGTAAGTAACTGGATTTCATTAATTCACTCAGAGTATTTTCTGTAGAAGTTCCTGTAGTTGTTGAATTACGTACAGCGTAGAATTAAGAGGAGTTAACGAGGAGTAATTATTTGTGCTAAGACTCCTCAGTTTACCAAGATGAATTTTCGTCTTCCTCACTACATTCCTGTCACAGACTGTCCTGAGGCACTGTGTTTAAACTGCATAATTAATTGCGCATCAAGATAAAACATGGAAGTGAGACTGAGGAAGACAAGGGCATAAAGTCTACTCATATTTGAAATTCTTAGAGTATTCTATTCAAGCTTCTCGTCAAACTTGATTTTTTTAAATTTTACACCGAATGAAAGCAGGCCAAAAAGAATACCAACTGTCAATTAAGTAGAATAGGTTATACTCTAAATTGTCATCGTGTTTCTTAAATATTAATTTGAAATGAAGAGTTTAGAAAGAAAGAAAACAAATAACTAAGACCCACAAATAATTAAAAATTGTTCTGAAATAAATTTTAATAAAAATATTATAAATGAAACAGAACCATGGAACTCTAAAAAAAAATAAAAGATAATGACGCGTAATGGAAAAAAATTACAGCATTAATGATAAGAAATAATCTTGTCACAATTTAAGGTATTTAATATTTAAACAATGTCAGAAATGTAATGACAATGCAATAGTATATTCCCTATAGCAGACAATGGTATATACCATATGTTATTTTGGTTATTTAAATACAGCGCCCTAAAATTACCAGTTAATAATATTATGAGGATATACAAATTCTTAAAAGAAGTACACTCAATTAGACAAGAAGTTGATAGCTAGTATTCATTATTCAATACTTTAATCAGTTTAATATGGCGTAAATAGCATGTTCTTTACTGTCACCCATCCGGTATAGTGGTTAGCGACGCTGACTGCTGTGCCGTAGGGCCTGGGTTCGAATCCCGGAGAAGGCATGGATGTTTGTAAATGTATAGTGCCTTCGTGGCATGGGGGTACCCTCTAAATAGCCGGCGAGCCGCAAGTCCTCTCGTGAGGTTGGTGGAAAGGGAAGAGATGTGGGAGGCCCCTGACCACTCCCAGGGTGTTCTCCCTCAAAATTGGGGTTTAACCGAGCCGAATCGTACTGTCACCTGCATGGTGCTCAAAGCTACGGCTACAGGCGTACAATCTAGCCCGATGTCATGGTGAATTTCGTGGACCTCGATCTGACTATGCTAGACAGGTGGCATTAGCAACAACAACATGTTCTTTACTACTTGGGAACTCAGATAAGTAATAAAAATCAGCTGGCCCCAGAAATTTATAAAAGAATCATTGCTTCAAATAGAAGTTTTTATGCCTTGAAGAGCTATTTAAAATTCAGTTTTCTGAATTTAAGAACTAAATTGCTTCTTTACAAAAGTCTTTTAAGATCTGTCCTGACACATGCATCAGAGACTTGGCCATTGACTTTACATGATGAGGAAGCTTCGGGAATTTTCGAGAGGAAGATCTCACGCTGCATTTTTGGTGGGATCCAAGTGAATGGATCATGGAGAAGAAAATCTAACATAGAACTCTACAAAATTTACAAACATCCTGATATTGTAAAATTCGTCAAATTACAGAGACTCAAATGCGTTGGTCATCTGGCTACAATGAATGAAGACAATTGCTGCAAGAAATTCTTTCTGGCAAAGCCCATGGGAAATAGACCTCGGGGCAGACCTCCTTTAAGATGGATTGACTGTGTCAAAAGAGACCTAAATATTTTAAAGTTCAAAAACTGGAAAGCAGTTGCCAAAAGTAGAGATACCCGCAGAAAACTTCTGGAGAAGGTCAGGGCTTACCCAGGGCTTTCGAGTCATTGAAGAAGAAGAAGAAATAACATATTCGTTTTCTGTTGTTAGAATGTACAGTGCTTCAAAGTCAAACGAATTTAGCATTACCAAAAATTTGATCAATAGTAAACATAAATAGACAATCACTGAATCAATTGCCTGTTTTAACTGCTTTCCAATTGTATTTATGTATAACATAACTTTGCTAAAAATTTTGTTCTACATTTAACTGAATGTTTAATGCGGGAAAATATAAAGGATAACTAAGAAAGTTTTGGGTGTAAATCATCATTCAAACCGATTTACTTGGAGATTTACAAGTATGTGCTCGTATTTTAATATGCACACGAATAGTTGCAGATACTTCAAGTTTCATTTTTTTTAATAACTGAGCAGAATGCTTATCATATTGTTATTATTAGGGATTGTTTTTCTTCTCTCTTTCTCTCTTTTGCTTAAAATTCATCACGTAATGCTAAGGAATAGAACTCGAATTCGGAACATTTTTTAGGTACCGTAAAATCCGGCACGCATAACGCGTACTTTTAATACAAAAAATCAAATAAAAATTTAAGGGCGTGCGTTATACGCTAAGAATAAAAGTAATACCATTAAAAATAAAATTATTTATTAAAAGTGGGGACACATTTTACGATATAAAGGCTTTAGAATCTTAAAAATTGAAAAGTGTGAATCATACACACACTCACACACATGAAGATACAAGACTTTTCTATATACCTTACTAAAAAACACAAATATTTCTAAAAATATTTTAAAATTGTTCCTTGTAAAGGAATTTAAGTCAAAGAAACGGGAGAAGTAGAAGATATTTTTAATCCCCGATTATTAACACATAAGAATATTCTGGTATCAATTTACACAAGCGGCGGTATTCTTTTCTCTTCCAATTTTAAAAGCAACTTTCTCTTCCTCAAACGTCAGGTTTGCATTTCCAACAATATGAAATTTCCAAGCTGATAAATGTGCATAACTGAACCTAATTTAGTTCCTCCAAGCATAAATTTTCTAATAAATTAATATCAAGACACAAGGTTATTCATAGAGTTATTTTATGACACTCATATAGTAGGCGAAATTGCTTCTCCTGAACAATATTCTTATTTTATGAGTATATATTGCTGGACATTACTAAACAAATAACATCTTTTATCCTTTTTCGGTAGCAATCTGTTAGAAGAATCTTGTATAAGCCAATCTTTGTATATCTATCATGCTATCAGAGAGAATCATTATCCTTAATAACTTAAGGTCACCTGTTCCAACAAATCATGAATTTTCTATCAAGTACCGGAGAAACAATACCTTCACTTTCCACCTCATATGTTTATTAACAAAATTGTTAGAAGATGAGAAACATTAATTCTATTCTTACATGGAAGACTGGACTCGTAATTCTAATCGCGTTGTATTAAAACCAAAATTTCGCTTAAGAGTACTAGCAATTAGCGTAAGGCCTTTTCCACATGAAAAATCGATTCTCCTACTCCCCTTTCTCTCCCCCTGTACTAAACCAGAAATAATCCCCGTCCTGTTATTATACGCTGCTTCATTATCGGACAATTGGAACATCCCTTGAGACTCCGTATTTCGGTCCCTGTGTTCATGTTTCAAAGCAGGCTGAATAATTCAATTATATCACGCCAACGGTTGAGGTCGAAAGATTCTATTTGCCCAAGCTCTAAACTTGTCAAATCGCAAACACCATGTCACCATTCTTGATGAGTTAGCCAAACCTTACAATTTTAAATTACAGAGTAACTTATAAGTATTAATAAATTATTCAGATTTGAATTTGATTTATTCCCGTTCAAACTGGGAAGGACATTTTAATTTTTGGTTATAGATTGATTCTGGATGTGTATTGTTTTCCACATATAAACATGCATTATTATGAATAAAGAACAATCGTACGTATTATAGTTCCAATTTACCATTCAAAGGGTTCATTTATTTTTTAAGGCAGTGCTTCTCAAACTTTCAATATTTGCGACCCAAATATTCAGACATAATTTTCATTGCGCATGTAACCTTCCATACAGTAACATGGGATTGAATTCAATAACGATATGCTTCGACACTAAAGCTACAATACCACTTAAACCTCTTAAGTACCCCCCGGCATATATAAGCGTCTCGTTCAGCAGGTGCATTGATTGTCCCTGTCGTATATATACGTTTTTGCTAAGTACGATCTTTTCTGTGCACTGCTACCCATAAATTTATTTCAAAAGCTTTGAAACGGAATAAAATGAGCGTGACATTGTTTGCGAAGATTTAGAAAATTTATTTATTTATTCCTTTCCCTCCCCCAAATACACCACATACGCGTGCTTACGGGGAAAACGGTGGCATTGGGGAGTGAATTGCGTAACTTTTAATCGGTAGTTTAGGGATTAATTATAAGGCATACAAATTATCAAGATACATGTTAAATTTTCTACATAATTTTATATTTGACAAGCCCATGGAGTCACTGGTATTTATTCAACTTTTTCTTAACTTAGAATTGTTAACTTAATTATCAAATACATTGTGAAGTACTGATACATTTATAACTGCATTACATCAGTGTGAATGTGTATTTTATTTTATATTACATCAAAATGTATTTTGTTTGTTTACTTTCAGTAAATTAATAATTCAAAAAATAATCTTTTGTTTTCGTTTTTTCAATACGCTTGTGGCCCCCTAGTAGGGTTATCAAGCCCCCCTAGAGAGTGCGCCCCACAGTTTGAGAAACGCTGTTTTAAGGGTTCATTTTAAAAAGTTTAATTTTAAAATGATATTGGAATATGTTTCGTTTATAGTTATGAGTATTGCCTAAAGTTTTTTTTAATGTAACTTTTTGTGTACATTTATTAAGAAATGCTACGTTGAAGAGGGCTACGAATACAGTAAATAAAGGCTATATTCCAGAAAAAAAATGCAAGATATAATTTGTGTTCAATTTATTTGTAACAGACTGATTCCATATATAAACACTGAATTTTAGAAAAGAGTAATTCATTATCCTAAATAAAAGAAAGAAATGAGTCAGTTATTTTAAATAATAGTTCGGATAATTAGCATTTATTCCTACAAGTTTTTCATCGAAGTTATTTTTAACGCTATAGTTACAGTTATACAGGTCTTGTAGGATATGGAGCAACAAAGGCCATTATCTCATATATTTATAACGCTGAGTGTTGTTTTTATGACTGGAATAAACGGTATTTCGCCAAGAGACCATACATAATTATCACAACAATATATTTGTAGTTAAATGTGGTACTCATTATATTCATAACTCGTAGACAGCTATTTCCTTACTACAAAACATAAACTATAAACTTTTTTTACTTAAGTTTGATTTAATCACAGAACATTGATAGATTATATATTGTTCTTTTGCAACAGCTGTAGTATTCGAAAAAAAGGCTTAGCGAGTAATTTTAAAACGTTTATGTTAAGGAAAGGTCCAATCTAAAATCAACTTCAAAGGAAAATTCTTTTTAAAGTTCAAATAAATAAGAATAGTGTTATTTCTCTTTCACTTATATTAGCTGTTTGATTTTCTCAAGATGCAGAAAGTTTTGAAAACATTGTCGAAAGCTGTTGTATTTTCATCTTCGCTTCGATTTATAAACTTTTGACAAAAGGCACCTTCTATATATTAGAAAAGAAATGAGATTCTTAAAAATTCTTCACTGTCTAGAATTGATTTATTTCTTTTTACTTTTCGAGATTTCTCTTGATTTTATTTTGTATAAAAGGAGAAACTTTATATTTGGGGGAAACTTTTCTATAATAAAAACCTAACTGATTTGAACACATACTCGAGAGTGACTTTAATCAACTTTTTGCCTCTTGTTTTGAGAGAAATAGGAAAGTTTGTATGTTTTTTTTAATAAATCTATATCCTACGGACTAATATTTCAACAGTTTGCTTATGATATAAACTGTGGAAACTTTTTAATGTATCCAAATTTTGCTACAATATTTATTTTCATGGTCTTTCTCAATATTATTGTTGTTAGTCTTCCCCTTTCCTTTTATTCTGAATTTTATTCTCACGCTGAGTAAATCAGGTTTCTATTCAAGAACTAAGAAGTGAAACAATTCTTAGAAGAATTAAAGAGTGGAATAAAATTTATGTGGCTTAAAAAGAATATTAATTAGTAAAAGTAATTAAAATTTTTTGTTCAGAATGAATTAAAAGAATACACAGCAGTTGATATCGTCTGTATTATTCTTATCACTGGCAAACTGCCCAGACATCTAACAAGACTTTTTTCCAAAAATAACACATGAAGTCTGGCCAAGTTTGATAATAATGACAGATGTTCTGAGCCAACCAGAAATCAACAGCGGAAATATCAAAACAATTCAAAGTCTAATGAATCACCTAATCAGTCTTTCGATAAATATTCTTGAAAGGGTATTCAGGGTGGTGGCAGTGACTGAAATTGTCCATTGCTACTGGAAAAAAATTCAGCATATCATCCTCTTAGAACAATAATAATTTAAGACATAAAAGTAATGCTTCAGTTATCATTTGGCAAGTATACCGAAATCCCAAACAAACTTTGTGAAAGACATTGATTGCTAAGAGACAGTGAAGAGTTTTAGAAAGAGTAGTTCTTACGAATATACTACTTCTGTACAACGAAACGAATCATGAATTACAAATTCTTGGGTTTTTTATTAAAATAGAACGGTATGACAATGATTTTTCATTCGAATATTTTTTCATATCATATTTAAAAAAATATTTCCCTAGAACATCTTTTTATAAACTAAGAGTTTAAGTGCTTTCTAAGATTTTATTTTATTTCTTGATTCGACTTTTTATTAAAGTTGCACTTTAACAATAGAACATCCGGGATTTCGATTACCCTTAAACGTCCAGCTGTGTCGTTTCGATACCGTGATATAAAATATATAAAATTATTCTAATAACTAAATAATTGCTGGACTACTCTTCAGTAGACTTTATTTTTAAAACTTTTTAATATGATTTCATGTGACTATCATATATTGGGACCTTTTATATCATAAAAAAACTGGCGTTAACTTTACGTTTCGCAAAGCTTGTTGGACCCCTGCTTTGTCACAAAACATTTCGAGTCGCAAATCTGCCAGAAACATTTCGTTTATGCTGTATCTGTTCTGTGCCTTCCCTAGCGACATATACATCAGGAGATTTATTGAAATATTATCAATTACGTCAACACTTTCTTCAGATTCTTCGCAGTCACTTTCGCTTCAGCGGAATCTAAATCAAAACAAAGCTAACCACCATCCAATTCATTCTCAAAAAGCTCTCTCAACAAATTAGCAATTTCATCAAGGCTTAGACCTTTTCTAAGAGTCGTCGTTTCAGGGTGTCTGCTTTGCACAAGGCTCGAAAATCGAATGAATTTTTTTTTAGTAGATAAGCAAATGCTGTATAGCGAAACATTTAAACACGACGTTTTTAGTATAGCTGACTCCTTTCCACTGTGAACTCAATAATACAGCACTCAAGGTAAAATAAATCTGAGATATTACTTTCGGAAGTTTGTTTTACTACTGATATCTAATTAGTGATCAATCTTTTGTTGAATGACAGCTTTTTATAATGAGGAATTACCTTAGTATCGAAGTGACACTAGCGGACGCTCTAGGTAGTCGTATTTAGTCGTAAAATCTCACCTAATTAACCTAGAACCACAAAACTTTTTCTGTGTAATCACCATGGAAAAGGATTAAAAGTAACGAAACATTTTCAACTTCCTTGCGAAACTAAACAGACTTCGGTGTCCAATCGATACCAACGGACGTTCTAGTTTTAAAACTGTAAGATGTCTACTGGTGATTTATATTTTGAATTTTGGTTAAATGAAGGGGATAACATGTGCCCAGACCCACACCATGCCCTTGTAAGAACTTTGAGCTCGGATAGATTTAACGTGAATGAGTCCCTCTATAAGGGATGTCTTCAGCAGCTCCAAGATTTCAACTTAAGCTGGTCAAGAATTCGCAACCATGTTCAATTGGCAACAAAGGAAACAAAATTTTATGTGCGTGTGGAAAAAAATGCAGTTTTATTTTCATCTGAACTTGTTTTTGTACGATTTTTCAAAAATTAAAAGCTAAATCATCCATTTAAAGCTTCCTATTTTTGTGAATGATTTTTTTTTTGCTGAGAGCAAAAGTAACTTGAGTGTTAAATTATTTGAAGAAATAACCGACTTCTTAGGAAATTTAATCGGAGATTTCTTGATAAATCACGTCTAAGAAGCGAAAAAACATGTCTGCAATTCTTTCTTGGGTTCAATCTTCGAGTTCTCATTAAGACCTGCTATCAATTTAAACCGTTAATCAAAGCTTAAATTCTTGATACCTCACATAAGGTTATCATGAGGAACTTTTCCGCCTCGGGGCAAAATCCTCTTATACCATCCTTTCTTTCCCGGAACTACCCATGCAAAATTAATCAAGATTTGATTGGAAACGTCTTTTCCAGGTCATTAGCGAACTTTTAGTCAGCTTTTGGCTTCTGTTTGACTTAGTATTTAGTAGAAATTAACATCGGGATAGTAATGATTCGCATTTTGCCATTCTCGTTTGCTAGATCAGTGAATTGTATTTTTAAGGAAAGATTTACAGGTTAAAATTACTGTGTTCCTGAAAATCCAATTTTAATGTGAAGGAAAATCGCATTTGTTGATTTCAAACTTGTAGAAGACTGTTGATGTCTGTTGCTGTAGGGATCGATTCACAACAACAAAGAAGAAGAAACTTTTGGAAGACGATTTAATTTCGGATCACGTCGGTAGCATTTCGATGGACAATTTTACCGTTGAATAACCGAGTTGAAAGTAACGCGGCCCTTAAATTGGTCACTTCTGTTCTCAATTTTTTTTTTATTGAAGTGAGAACAAATTCTGGAATTCTTTTAAAAGAAAAACTTTTTCGTCTGCTATGTTATCTCAGAAGCGCAGTTGCTATTCTAATGAGTGTTCTAAATCCTAATTTAAAATCCATACACCAAGTTTACGGACTGGAACTTGGCATGGGAAATAAAATGGGGGTAACTTACATGTTTTATTTTGAGATTTTCACTTAGTTTTAGTGACATCAAATTTTAATTTTATTATATTTTACTGATTCTACTTCTTCCAGCTATTACAAGTACAATCTCTAAGTTTTAATACAAATATACAAAGAACTAAAGTGAACTTTTGAGATATTTTTGAGTTTGGCTTATTTTTATCTTTAAGAATTATTCAGCTAGAATTTCTAGTCTTATCATTTTCTATTTAATTTTTAATTATCTCTATCAAGAAGAAAAATTTGATGTTTCTTTTTTTTATTTTTTATTTTTCAGGCTGATATTCTTTTTAATTTATCAGAGCGAATAAAAAAACATTTTTACTTCATAAAGAGTTTAGAATTTCGCCTTTTCTTCAACGCTGTAGCTACGAAACATATGCATTTTAAATGCATACTTCTTGAGTATAAGAAAAAAATATTTTGTAGATAGAATACTAACGCTTCAAGAAAAGTATACAACGATAAATAAAAATTCAGTGATGAAGCAAGTAATTTTCTTTTTTTCCTTTAATTAATATTTCCCTATTTCTTTTTAAAAAATAAGTGAAATAAAAAGTAAAATGATGATATGCAAAGAAAAATAATTTGATAATATATCAGAAAATTAAAAAATGCTATGCTCGACATTCTGTACCAATATTACACAAGCAAAAACTACTTGTTTCCTTCGTGAGATAAGTTTCATAGGTTTTTGAAGCAACGTGAGACGTACTGGGATTTGTTAATTCATATTGTTACGTAGATTGGGGTTCGAGGATTTTATGCAAAATCTGACGTAAACAACAAGACAGTTCTTTAAGAGCGATGAGTATTTATTGTCGGAAATCAATCCTTGAAATACAGGATTCAACAGCAAAATTCACAGAATAAATAACAGAAGGATTTCACACCTTCAACAGCACTCAGACACAATAAGCAGTGTCTAAAATACACGTATGTAAATGACTATTCACAAGCACAGCCGAGCTGATCAAGTTCAAGGCAAGTCTACTAATCGCTAATCAAAACAATGCTCACTACTCGCTGGTTGAAATCAGACTGACTGTTGTGGCGAGTATCGCTCTATTTATAGCAGGGGCCGAAATTTCTGGAAAGATGCGCTCGCGTCACAGATCGTGAAATTAGTGGATTTCTCTACTAATTTCTAGAAGAATCCAGAGGGTCCCGAACTCGCCAACATGGTCGCCAAATTCGCCAAATTAGTCGCCAAAAATGATGCCAACTTGGTTCTATCGCCAATATTTCGCCAAGTTCCCATTGAATCGGCATTATAACGTAAGGGACGGCGTTGCTTGTGAATATTACAATTTTAACATGAAATAAATATAGCATAGAGTAATATAAAGGCATTGCACATCCAAATACAAATTATTTACATTATTTTATACAAAATTCGTAACAATATGTTTATTTTTCTTTTTGTAAATCATAAATAATTTTTTAAATTAAAAAAATAATAGGATTGAAATAAAGTAGCCTAATTTGAGTTTATGAAATACATTAATTCAAAATATTTCATAAAATCTGAGGCTGAAAAACATTTTGCCCCATTCCATAAACATTTTAATATATGTATATACTATAAAATATCGCGTTTAAAATATTTTTAAAAGCGCTTTTAGTGGCTCTACTTCCACAAATATTCACATAATTTATTATTAATAGTCTTTTTATTCAAATGATCCTGGTCTTGCATCGGGCCTTTTGCGATGATTAGTCACTTAAGTGATCCACAAACCCATAAAGCTCCCGAACGTCTTATAAACCGATAATTCTTCAGTTTTTGATACCATAAATGTAAGTTTATGATCGAAGCAAAATTATCGATTATATGCCTACTTAGTCAGATGAAAATAAGGTTTAAATGGCAATGCATTACTTTCGAAAATTTTAAAAATATTAGCATAGCATACTTTAAGTAGAGAAATATGTTTAGATGTTTTATTTCAGTAAATTGTCATTTCTCCTCGAATGCAAATCATAAAAACGTTCAAAAAATTTAGTTTGGTTTTAAAAGTTCGAAAAAGGATTTATTGTTTCACACTTTGAATAAGACTGGAAATTATTCTATTTAATAAAATAATTTTCTTAACTTTTGTGCAATCACGGTAATTTTTTTCGCATAAATTACTACCAAATACTCTTTTAAAACAAATGAATGTTTATTTAACCCTGCCTTTGTCATTATATATTATTTTTAATTGCCGAATTAGTTTTAAATTTTAAAGGCATATTATCTTGTTATTTTAAAATTTCGATAATCTTTATACTTACAGAGTTACTCAGTTGGAAAGAAATGCTCGTATAAATTTGAAATCTTCAAATTGTGTGTTTTATACATGTTACAAAGAAAAATAGTGCTTTTTACTATATTTTAAAGCGCGCATGTGCAACATCTGTTCATTAAATTTCAAAATGTACTTGTAATAGGTCGAATACAGTCTTGTATTTAAAATAGAAATACATTATTTAATTGTAAATTTTTTTATGGAGCTTTGTTCTTCTTTTTGATCATTTTATAGCAGTTTGTAATGCTATTTTGAACTTTTTTAGGCTTTTGAATAAACTTTTATACTTTTCCAACCAATGGTTTTTTGGACCATACGAGTACTAATATTTATCTCATTATAAGAAAAATTGTAAGCTATCATTTTAATAAATTTTGTTTTCAATGAAAGTTTCTAAATAAGCTGTACAGATAATTTTGCTTAATGGTACATGAATCACCCAAATGATACTCACAAATGAAAATAAATAAATAAGCTCCTGAAACATTAAAATTTTAAAAAATACTTCAGACAAACTAATAAAAGACTTATATATTCCTCTTTTAAGCCCTATGTGATTCGTGATATTGCAAATTGGCATTTGATGAACAACTAACATCTTTTTGTTGGTAGATTGTAGATAAACTCGTTTATATTGATTCAGTAACTGCAACCCCGGAGATAAATAATCTGTAGATTTTCTCAAATAGAGTCAACTGTTTCTACAATATCATGTTGTCGTGAGCATTTTGACAAAAGTTCTTTACAAAGTTTAAAACTGACTTGCTTTCATTTAATCGATAACATGTTTTGCTACTCTTAACAAACTATCTTATATAAGAAATTGTAACGTTTGTGATAAATAAAGGTAGCGTGAAATTTATTAATTTAAATATTTAGTTTACTTACATCGCAGCTATTAATTACAGTATACACTCTGAAGTTATTAAACTATTGTTTAGAATTATTAGAGTCCAAGTTTTGTTGTTTGTGAGGGTGGAAAAGTGCGTCTCGTCTCTACGAAAGTTTTCAACCGTCTCTTCTCTCTACACTCTCTAGGTATCTGAGATAAAAGGGGTCGGCGTCTTTATGCTCGAGTTACATCCGGTTCGTGGGTGGAGTAGATGGTTCCTCGTAGTGTCAAAGGTTGCTGGGATGAGGTCCAAGACAGTGCAATATTTTAAGGGTGCTGATGTAAATGCACGTGGTGATCATATCCACACAAAAGAAGCCGATTCACAGCTGTGTGGCGGGAACCGTCACAGAATATATTGGTCGATATTAAGACCATTTAGTTTCTTATTTTAATTGTAATATTCATCGGCATCAATATTAGACAGCTTGATAGATTGCTTATTAGCATTGTTATTTGAAGTTTATCGAGGTTTTTTTAAGACATGAGCCGCAGTCTTTGTCATGGTTTTCATCCTCGATAGAAAAAACATGATCAGAGTTGATCTACACAACGGAGGCTTTGTGGGTAGTGACCCTTCTCCCACAAGTCGCAAACAACAAAGAGCTGGAACAAAAGTGTTTAACGACTGGACCCAAAATGGTTTCTTTTTTGTCCCAGTCGTCTACCGCATGCACTTCGGACGTGTAATTGTCCAGTTCAAATACCTCTTCCCCAAGCAGTAACTCTAAGTATCCTCCTTTCTCTTCCCAAGTCACGAAAACAGCTAAGCGCCGTAGCGGAGACTCAAGAACTGAACACTAGATGGCGGTACAGAAAGTTTAGCTGAGACATTTCCAAATGATGACTGATGGTACAAACGGCATTGACGCTAATGTCAAACTTACCCACCATGTCCGCAAAAGAATGCCTACAATGTTCAACGGAAAAGTTCCAATGACACTCAGAGCCTGCTGGGAATGTGTAACGGCAGAAAAACAAGTTTCTCTGTGTATCGCTTAAAAAGTACATCAACAACACAAACGACTTTCTTCTCTAGGAAGGGAGTATGCAGCGACCCCTTCTTTCCGAAATCGTAAAAATTAGACTAGAATAATAGGGCTTAATGACTGGGGCGAATAGGGATTTCTGTTTGTCTTCTAACGCACGCACGGCATAGTTGTAAATCAGTAGATTAGTGGTTCAAGTAAACACTCACGTCAAGGTCAACAGTTAAATGTTAAAACTCGACAGAAATAACACAGGCCACAAGTGGTTCCTAAGCTACTGCAGCCTCATGAATATATTTATTTTTAGCAGTAGCACACATTTGACACGGGATCACTCACAAAAAATATATTGCAATATATTTTCCATAGGAATATATTCCAAACATGATACATGGGACAATAATTTTATTTAGAGTCTAAAGGTTACTTCATTCATCATTTGAATCTTTCAATTGTCATTCTCTATCACGCATTGTTACGCTTCCTACAATTCAGAAACAAACAGCGCATTTTAAATGGAAAAGAACATGCAATACATATAAAAGATCGATTAAAATGAAGTATTACAAAAATAAATTTCCTCTTATATGTAAACCACACTCTTTTTATTTTCTTCGAACTTTTCAATTAAATCTTTAAACCACGTAATCTATTCAAGTTCCTCTCTGTCATTTTAATTAAAAATAATCAAACAGTTACAAAGGTTTTGATTGAACCATTTTCCTATTCATCCAAGAATAAAACTTTCCTAATAGATGGTCAAATAAACGTCTTAAAGTATTCTCGAGAGACAAACTTGAATTTAATTACTTTCTCATTTAATTAACGATTATTGATTTTTGTCTAGTTTTCTATCTTTCCTCCGCTTTATGATAATCGTGTCAAGAAAACTTTTTTAAAAAGAACCATTTTTAGCAGTATTAACCGTTATATTGGACAAAGCTATTGCTGAATAAATATCAAGGAAATCAATAGCTAATACAGTTAAGTTTTCTATGGATGTATTTTGTTGCTGAAGGGATGTAAAAATCATTTCAGATTTTATTTATGTTCTTTGTATAACTCTCATCAGACGATCTTCAGATTGTTTATTCTATTATCGAGTACGAATTCACCAGAAAATGAATGAACATAACAAAACAGTGATTAAAATATCTTTGATTGTATTAACACAGTTTTTTCCATTAAAACTCACGTAGGATTAAACGGGGAAAGTTTTAGTTATAGGTATGAACATGAAATCATTTATATGTGGAATTAGTAATTAGGATAACGATCCAGACTTATTCTAAAGAAAATATATTTATTCTAAAGTATACTGCTGGCCACCGTAAATGCAACACCAAGAAAGACAAGAGATTGCACAGCAAAATTTATTTTGTAGATAACATGCTGACCAAGTATCAAATGATTAAATTTATAGACTTCTGTGAAGTGTGGTTCCTGCCAGAATCAGTAGCCAGAGTAGCCGCCATTGTTGGAGATCACCGCTGCCATGTGCACAATTTGCCTGTTCTTACATGAAGTGGTGCACTGAGAGGATGCGATCGACCACGTCGGTCCGTCGTATCCTCCTGCATCCAATGGTCACATATCCGCATTACAGTGGTTTGGTTTCATCCAACACGACTACCGATTTCCCTGAAAGATAATCTACAATCTTGGTAGGCCACTATCCTTCCTCTGTCGAACTCGGATACTTGATCAAAAGCTGATCACTGTTTTCTACGAGACATAACTAATCGTTTTTTGAAAAAAAACCACAAGAAAAACACAATTGCCGAACTTGAAATCGTCGAAATCTCCAAGCCTTAAATAGCGCTTTGAGGTGGCGCCACAGGCGTGCGTGATGTGTGTCTGCGCTGAAATTCCAATCATTTGCATATCTCACCTCCGCTAATGCATGTTGTCAATTTCATGTTATTTACGTGCTTCCTTCAGGGTGTTGCATTTACGGTGGCCAGCAGTGTATAAAATGACTTATATATACTGTTACGAATTTTGTATAAAATAGTGTAAATAATTTTGGATGTTTAATGCATTTATTAAACATCCATTTATAAACATCTCTATGTTATATCTATTTATGTTAAAATTGTAATATTCGCAAGCAACGCCGCGCCGTCCCTTATTTTATTATGACGATTCAATTGGAACTTGATGAAATCTTGGCGATAGAGCCAAGTTGACATCATTTTTGGCGATCATTTTTGCGACTTGGTGACCACTTATAGCGATTTCAGGACCCTCTGGATTCTTCTTGAATTTTGTGCAGAAATCCACTAATTTCAAGACGCAAGTGGATCTTTCTCGAATGATCCACGAGGCCTATAAATAGAGAGATGCTCGCCGAAAGTCAGTTACACTTGTTTCGACCAGTAATTAGTGAGTATTGTTTTGACTAGCCATTAATAGACTTAAATTGGCCGTGATTACCGATTAGCTCGGCTGTTGAATAGGACGAGCGGTGCTAGTAAACAATCTTTTACATACATGTATTTTAGACACTGATACTTGTATCTGAGTGCTGTAGAAGGCATGAAGTCCTTCTGATACTTATTCTGCGAATTTTGCTGCTGAATCCTGTATTTCAAGGATAGTTTTCCTGACAATAAATTGTTTACAATAAATTGTTACAGGAAAATAAAGGATTGTTTTCCTGTCTTGGTCTTTGCGACTGATCTGCATAAAATCCTCGAACTCCGATCAACGTAACAATACTATGAAATATAGAAAATGTTTCTAAAACTTGAAGAGTTATTATTAAGTTCATTAGTAAGTTTATTTTGATCTATTTTCATTCTTTTGAAATCGTTAATTCATTACTTAAGTGAACAATGTATTATAATCGCTAGCGATTGCTCACCGGCTTCGCTGGGTATTTCGTGATGTGTTACTGTATATTGTTCTTTAAAGATTTAAGTATCTGAGTCCTGACAATGATACGATTTCCCACACCGGAAGTATACACTGGTGTCCAAAAGTTAAGCATAAATCGTAAAATGCGAAAAACTTGGAGTAAATATTCGTAAAATTATTCCAAATTTCTTGCCGATATTAATTGGATGAAGAAGAAACATTGGGTTGATGCAAAACTTTTCAGTCGACTACGTCCTGCGCGAAACACCGGTGCATGTCGGAACGCGGAGAAACCGATTCACGCAGAATAGGGAGTTCAGACAAGTTTCGTGCAACTGCTGTGCTAAGGAACGTTGTTAACCATCAAACAAGGTGAATGATGGAACAAAGATGTCAATTGGACATGTTTACGAAAAGAAGAATCGTTGGAATCCTGGAATCCTCACGATCACAAACCGAAGTGTGTCGAATTCTGAATGTGGACCAGTCTGTGATCTCAAAACTGTGGCAGAGGTTTCAAAGAACGGGAGATGTTACCCGACAACCAGTATCAGGATGACCAAGAGTCATAACCCCTCGCCAAGACCGATATCTGGTAATAAGTGCGCGGCGTCAGAGGGGCAGTACTGCCAGAGCACTGGGTTCGGCGCTCACAGTCGCCACAGGAATACGAATTTCGAGACCAATTGTTTACAGGACACTCAGTCATGCTGGCATGTATGCCAGAAGACCAGCCGTTTGCATTCCCCTCACGTCTGCGCATAAATACGCTCGTTTGAACTGGAATTTGAAAAATCAACATTGGAGTGTGGGAGAGTGGGCCAATGTGATGTTCAGTGACGAGTCCCGGTTTAGTCTGAGTGATTCTCGGCGGGTAACGATATGGAGAGAACGTGGAACACGTTTTGAACCAAGAAACATAACGGAAAGACATCATTTTCCATCAAGGGGAGTAATAGTAAGGGCAGGCATCATGATGGACGGTCGCACAGACCTCCATTTCTTTGACACGGGGTCTGTGACTGCTCAAAGATACAGAGAGACGAATTTCATGTTGCTCATTCGAGGCGCCTGTCAAGGTGTGTGCGCATGTGCGGTGGATGATTTACGGACAGGGTTGCTGACTCATGACCATCGAGCTGAAGTTCGCTTCCATGACTTTCACTAAGCCTTGCTGTCATACATGATGATATGCGCCATGTCACGGTGCTGATGAAGACTTCCTTGAAACGGAAAACATCCAGCGCATGTCGTGGCCTGTGAACTCCAATGATTTAAATCCTATCGAGCATGTATGCGATATGCTCGGGAGTCAAATTGCAGCCCTTTCGCATCCACCAAGCTCCGTTACAGAACTGAAGAGAGCTCTCCAAGAATCTTGAAACCGTTTGAGCCCACAACTCATTCATCAACTCATAGCAAGTATGGTAAATCGCTGTGCAGCGTGCCTGGCTGTCAGAGGTGACCACACGCCTTATTAAACTGCAGCATCAGTATTTTATTTAATGCTTTCTTTCATTTTTTTCTTTAAAGTGTGAATCCTTGCTGTGCTCAGTTTCCTTTCAAACTGCTACTTTAATTAATAAAATTAATTATTATCATTCTTTTGATTTGCTTCCTTATTTTATAACCATTTTACACTCGCATATCACGTTTCCCACCATTCTGATCTACAGTTCTTTCTTTATTCACATAATTATCAATTGTGTTTAACTTTTGGACACCAGTGTATTTATTTCTTTCACACCCACAGTCCCTTTTCTCTGGAAGTCGATTTACTCAAAAACCGTCATTGCTGGATCTCTATAAAAACAAAAGAAACACACCAGTCAAAGTTTAAGTCTATTTGTCTATTAGTTCGAAAACAAGAATTTTTGTTTCTATAGCCTCTTTAATTCCCCATGAGAGACGATTTCTGCAAAACATGTTTTAAGCGAATCTCAAATCTGTATTTGTAATAGTTCCAGTACTGTACAAATTGTATCATAACACTGAGCGCGTTGTTAATTTTTTTTAAAATTTTTAACAAACAATCTATTAAAGAGCCTAAGTAGATCATATATTAATAAGCCTAAATTCGAAGAGCATAAGAAGTTACAGATTTAATTTGATTCAAAAGTTATAATCAGAAATATATAGTAAAAATTTATGCATTAGAAACGTAATCTCTTTCGGATTATGTAAATATTGAATTTATATAAAGCAAATACTTCTTTAAAAATTTTATCTTTTTAGCCCCGCAAATGGGAAGAATGTTTTTCAGTTACACCACGTGATACTAAAAATATTGTATAAAACATAAAATTTTATCTTAATTTCTATAAATTCACATAAATATTGTAATTAAAAATATTGCTAACTCAAAGCTAATTATAAATTTTGGTGACTTCGAAACAATTAATATTTTACAACATTATACAATCAACACCCTATACAAAAATATAACTGATTCATTTAACGTGTTATATATAATACTATGAACAAATTGTTTGCTTACTTTAGCTAAATTTATTTTACTTGTTAACTATTTATTTAACAATTACTTAAGGTCACATGATAAATTTTGTGAAAAGGGAAAAGCACAAGTATTTGGAAACGATGTGACGAAAACTCCCCTCATATAAAATACCTTATTAAAAAATGACTTACATATCGATTCCATTGTTATTATGAATGTTACCTAATGTGTGATGTGATAATTCTCCTGTTTACGATATTGATCCTGTTTAATACTATGATGGGATTTTGTGTCATCCTGTCGTTGTTGATTATTAAGGATATCGGACAAAACCAAGTTACCGTCGCATCCGAATGCAGAATCCAAATTACAAATGACTTGTTGCGAGTGAAATTATTGAATAAATCAAGATCATCACAATTTTGCATTAATATCAAAATGTATATTGGCGAATAATTATTCAGATATGCTATTTTGAATGTTGGATGCTGGGTATAAATTCAAACATGGTCTTGTTTGTTGCAAATTATACACTATTGATTTATCCGTATCATCATCATTTTAACAACCTTAATTCCTTATAATTAGTTCTAATTATACTTATTTCAAAAATCCTAATTATTTGTTTTTCTCACCCATGGGGCATTAGAGACACTAATGATCCACATTCTGAAATATGATTTTTGTCATAATTTCAAGGAACATTCAACATACAAGTAAAATAATGCAACTATGTTAAGGGGACAATCCATACAATAAACGAAATACTTTTAAAAAGTGAAATATACTTTTGTGAGCAACATCTTTGTAATATACGCTTGATGTCTCTGGGCAATAGGCTCGCGACGTGAGCCTCCATTCCATATCATAGAGTCTTTTGGTGCCTGATAAAATTAGCAGCCCTGAGTGGAGAGAGAGCAGCCTGATTGGTGGAACGAACGTGGAAAGGGGGAGTGGCTAAGTGTTATTCTTTGTTATCTAAGAAGAAGCTAGGTAAAACAGAGGATTAGCCTATTATTATTAATCATACATGTCTTATTTTAAAATATTTGGATGAATATCAATTGAGGAATGTGAAAAACTGTAAGTCGTTTATTAGGTTATATGTAAATATTAAGACCATTTTTAAATAATTTATGTCAACTCTTTAAGAAATCAATTTTTTTGTCAAAAATGTTTTTAAAAAAGGCACATTTTTGTTCCATATTTCTAATCATAAGGCCTAACAAAATGCAAAAATGGAAGAATTTAATTTTAATTTTCAATTTTAGTTTGAATATTATTTTTTATTTTATAATTATGGAACACAACCTCTAAATATTTGCTTTTTATGTATTCATTCTGCATGCTATGAACAGTCTTCCATATATCAAAATAATTTCTCTGATACTTAGAGAACCTCTTTTTCAAACGATTGAGAATTTAGTGTACGTGTGCATTTATATACACTCAAGAGCCAAAACATTATGACCACCCATACATTTTGCAATGAACTCGCCTGGATGACGTGGAAGGCACGTGATCAGGGGGAAGTGGTTTTTCACTGCTGCTGGAGAGTCTGAAGAATCATTCTTTCACTTACTTCTGTGTGTGATGGCAAAGGCTGCGGATCTATGCGACTTTGATAGAGGGCAGATTCTAATAGCTCGACGGCTCGGAACAAGTATTTCCGAAACTGCACGACTCGTGGGTTGTTCACGATCTACAGTTGTTAGTACTTATGCAAAGTGGATGAATGACGGTGAAACCAGCAGTAGACGACATGGTGTTGGACGTCCACACGCTATCAAAGAAATAGATCGTCCGAGACTGTCTCGCATGGTGAAGCAAAACCAGAGCCAGACAGGGGCTCTGCTATAATGCAGGACTATCCCAATACAATGCAGGGCCAAGTAGAATAGTATCGGAGCACACTGTTCAGTGGACACTGTTGGATATGGGGCTACGCAGCAAAAGTCCCACTCGTGTGCCTTTACTGACCAAGCGTCATCACCAACTGCGAGTGCAATGAGCCCGAGAACATCGCCATTAGTCCATGGATCAGTGGGAGAGAGTTGCCTGGTCAGATGAATCTTTTCAGGCATTCAGGATAAATTAATGCAGAATAAATGAAAAAATGCTAGTGGCGCACACAAGGGGATTGTCCTCGGGTTCGGACCCCCCCCCCCCTCCCAAAGCCCTTAATATTGTTTCCGATTGATTATAATCCTATGTATATAGTACGCAAAATTTAATTAAGTATTTGTTATTAATAATTAATTTTATTAACTATGGCTAATTATTTATTGAAGTTTTTTTACTGTTTTTTTGTTCCCAAAATCGACAAAATCAAATGGAGCATGATACGAGATTGGTGGACTTTCAACCCTAGAGTCCCAAGCCCCCTTGAAAAATTTCTGTGGGCGCTACTGAAAAATGCCTAGTAAGGTTTGCAACAAAGTGATATTTGAATACTTTTATTAAAAGTAGATTTATGAATGACATTGAATTTTATCACTGCACTTCAGTTTAAATAACTACCATTAGAAAAATATTTAAAACCTGTCTCTTCCTGAACCTATTTTAAACCTGTATACTCGATATGTAGTAGTTTCTTTTTTATATCTCTTTTTTTTAAAATCTAGATTAAAAAGTTGTTCCAAAAATATAAGTCAATTCTATCCTTTACTACCTTTTTTCAACAGAAAATGAAGAAGCATTACTTTTAATTTTTCAACCACTGCATATTCGCACGTCTTAAGAAATTTTGCACTGCATTCGTAGAAATATCATTAGGTGATTTTACTCATGATGAGACAAAACGCGTAACATTCTTCAATCGATGGGCCATCATTGATCCGGAATCATTACGCCAGCAAACATCTACCGAGTCGGGAACAGGTAATCCAAAATAGCATCCAACCGATGACACATTATAGAACACAGACCCCCTTCCCCCTTTTTTATAGAGTTTCTTCTTTTTCCCCTTCTTCGGTCGGTTAATCAAAGTAGAAATGGCAAAGCATTTTTCAGAGCTAAAAATAAGTGCGTTGCCTCTTTGTAGGTTCTATTGATTGCGTGCCAGAAATGAAATGTGAATGTTGGTCGAAAATCGATTCGAAATCGAAGTTAAGAACATGTTTGCCGGAATATGCCATATGCCTAGACTGTTTTTTAAATCATATTTGGATGATTTAGAAAAAGAGGACGGATAGTACGAGTTGGGAAAGGAAAATTCGAAGAAATAAAACCGATTGTGGAGAAGATCTTACGATTCAGTCTGTTTGAATTTATGGATTGAGATTTACACATAAGACTACTTTTTAAATCGTTGCTCAAAAATACGTAAGGGAATGAAAACAATTAAATTGATATACATTTTTACTTTAACTTCATATTTTTAAAATTTAGAGTGATTATACAGAGTTTCAATTATCCATCCAATGTTGATTCAAAGCAAATATACAGCTAAAGATTTTCTGAAGAGCTTAACAAGCATCGCCAATAAAGTATCAGTTTGGTCTAATTAGTACAGAATGAGTCTTACGGGGATGAGCCAATAATCGCGGTTTCGATTTTGCTGTGTGAAAAAAAATCGGCGCTAATGCTCGGTAAATTAAACTGGGAATCTAAATTCCTAGGTGGTTAGGCATGGAAGGTATCAACCGAAATATCTCCGAAATCACTTAACAATATGTAGCTCTTTTTAAGTTTATGGGAATAGAATATAATTATTTTTCATTATATCAGATATTTGTTTTCTCATTTGTTCTAATATACTTTATTATTGCACAAAAGTATAATAAAAAATTGTAAAAAAACATAAGAAAACACAGCAATATACTTTTTTACACGACTCGACAGAAAACCGCGAATATATTTTATCATTGGTGCCGACTGGTCTGACATTTCTTTTTTGACGTGTTATATAAAAAAAGGCAAATGAGTTTATATTAAGTTCAACAGTTACCAATTTTATAATGCGGGAACATTTCCCCTTAGTTCTAAAAAGTGTTAACATGAAACCCATTAGAATCCCTGCAATGATTAAGACAATGATAAAATACGTAATTGAAATCTTGCCAACATAATATGATGGTTTATTGATGAAATACACTTAAGCTAAGCCAAATTTCCTTTGATCATTATTATTATATACCACTGATTACAACAATTATTAAAAACCAATTCAAATAACTGAAAAGTTGAAAAGATTTTAAAAGGTTCCTATTTTTTCTAAAATATTCGAAAACACAATCAAAAGATATATATATATATATAACTTCTCCTGCACTGAACTAAACTCACTCCAGTAGAATATTAAAGAAGTAAGCACAAATCAAACAAGCGTTAAACGCTTAGTTAAGAGTGCGACCAGCTGCAATGATAAGTCCGTGTGTCTCCTCCATCCTCGGAAATGACATATCGTTTATGGAATGAGCTGCGTTATGAGTTACTTCCTCTCCTAATGTTTTCTCAGTGTTTGAATTCAATTATATCCTGATGTTTGTGAAGTAGAATATAGTCAATCGATGAAAAATTGTATTTGGAACATATTATACGTAATAATGTCAATTTCTGATTATTGAAACTATTGTAGTTATAATATTTCTAGCGTATCAATTTTATTGTAGCATAATTATATAGTTCTATTGATTTTTTACCTACATTTTCTATTTTATTGTATAGTTTTTTTGATAGTTTTATTTATAATTTTGCCATTCCAAAAACGTTGTGATGGAGATATGTTCTATTTTGTAAAAGTTTAAGCCTGCATAAAATAAGTTTTCAGAACATTTGTGAATAAATTTTAAGAATCTAATTAAATTAAGAGCTATAATAAAAGAAATAGATGCTGGTAGTATATATACTTAAATTTTTGTTATTTATATGTCCGTATATATATTTAAAAAGACAGCTTCGATGTTCTCAAACTTTGAACAATTTCATCGGCTCTTTCGAAAACTTACATTTAGTACATTTCTTTTTGAATCTTCAAGATGAAATTGATAAATTTTGTATTACTTCCCATCTACATTTTATCCTCTTTTCGGTTTGTGTCTTGTGCTTCAAATTCTTATTTTACTTTTTTACAGTTTTTACAGTTTTTTGTTAGTCCGAAAATCAAAGTTTGCAATAATGCTTCACCAAAATACATTACAACAAAAGAAAATCTTTGTCCTGAACGTTGAGCAGTTGTAGAATCGTAAAAGATCTGAAGTACACTTATTGTCATAAAAATTTGCGCACTAAGAAAGAGTTGTTAGAATAAACAAAAAATTACATACGTAAATACAATGTTTATGTAAGTAAGTGAATACAAAATCAAATCAAAATGATCATTGTAGAAAATATGACAAATGAATGGAAGTTTTAGTACCCTGTTAGGGCACTTCTGGCATAAATATATGATGTGATACGGTAGGGCACCAAGGCATGCAAGGCCCGTATTATGCCCTGTGGTATCTCGGATCACAATTACTACAAATGCGCCTCTAATTCGACCAAACTCGTAGGCTGTCCAACTTTCAGATTCCAGGTATGCTCGATTGGTGACAAATCAGAGAATCGAGCAGGCCAGGAAAGGTATAAATGTGGCAAAGACAGCCCGGTGTAGCCCTTGTTGTGTGTAGACGAGCATTGTTCTGTTGAAAAAAGGCTCTTGGAAGCCTTTCCATGAGTGACAATACATGTGGCTGAAGAATATCACAAGCGTACCTCTGGACTATCATGATGATCAATATTAAAGGTGACTGTGCATCGCACATGCAATGGCACCCCCATACTATCACTCCATTTGTGGGAGAGGTGTGCCACTATACAGTGAAGGCAGGATTGAGTGGGGTACGTAATGGGCGCCGCGAGAGCAACTGTCCTTCACCTAGGAGTCTTGCTATGTTACGGACTCATCCAGAGGCCCGTAATGAAAGCGCTGCCTGTGAAGGCTCGTAAGGATGGCGGCCAATGAGACAGATGGCGCTATGCGTGCATTTCGTATGTTGTGACGGTCTTCTCGACTATTGGTCTATCAAAGGCGTTCTGAACCTGGTCACTGTGTAAGATATATCTCTTTTGTCCACTGACCCCAACATCTCCTCACAATAAAATCAGAACAGTCTAGGTGGCTAGTTACTCGCTGAGCTGACCACTCAGTTTCCACTATCTCACGAACTGTGACTGCTGCTTATATTGCCTCCGATAGCGGCGTAATGGCATCTCTAGTTAAAAAGTGCCCCTCTGTAGCGGATAAAATACATGAAAACCAGAGTTCTACTTTCCTGTTTCATAATCCAAGAAGAACGAAGCTCAACGCCCTCTGGCGGACTTACGCAATGCGTAAGCAGGCTGCATTTCTAATCATTTACATAATCTTCTCGACAAGTATCTTTTGTCAAGTTTCGTAAGAATCCCACTCTTACTTCATTATGCTCAAATTTTTAAGGGAATGACTGTATATACGTATATGAATTTAAAGAATCTATTTAAAAAAGAAAATGATGTATTATTAATTATTTATAAATCAATTAAAATTATTATTATAACGCATTTATCATTAAAATATTTTTTAAAACATTTTAGGAGGTGATTTCTTATTAAAAGTAGACCAAAGAAAAGGTCTCGTATTTGTTTGTATACCACTAGTATGTCTGTATATCACTAATATGTGCATTTAAAAACAATAAGAAAAATTTAAATATTGGGGGACAGAAATACAATAGTACCCATAAAATTAGTAGAGATTTGTTTTATCAGAGTAATATTGATATTTCCCTAAATTCATTATGTTTCATGCATAATACATTTAAAACTTTTTAGCTGTGAGCATATTAAGCAAAAGAGAACAAAACGTTTCATTTTTATGCATTAATTCAAATACAAATACTCAACATATTTTTATAATACCCTAGACAGGCTTTAATATTTTTTTTATTGACCTTGACAAAAAAAAATGCAAAAAGACAGATAAATGAAGAAAAACAATAGTTCAGATTCATATAATAATAGGTTGAATATAACCATGAAAAATTTATTAAGTTGACAAGTCTACGATGATTATACTCTTTTCACAACTGCTAAGACACTCAAACAGTAAAATACATCGAAGATCTGTTACTATGTAACAAATTGCATTTCTCAACTGTCTCGAGATAAAAGAACAAAACTCTGAAGTGCTAAGAAGTGATCGAAAGCGTGCCATTTAGACTGATGGGACAGCGATGTGTACGTGTGTTTTTAATTCAATGTATGTCTCGATGTGTATTTCTTTCTTTCAATTCATACAACTATTCTTTTGAATAAAAACATAGCAATGTTTAATTCTATTTCATCTTGTTTTTCAGAAGTAATTTTATTGCATAAATATAAGTAATGCCATGGCTCTGAAAAAGATATTTATTTATATATTTAGATGCAGGAGTTTATTTATATATATATATATATATGATTTTCATCCAACGAATATTCTGGTAAAAATATATGTCTTTCTATTTCTTATAATTTTCTAAACATAATCCATGAGATAAATCAGAAATGTAAATATTTTTTTAAGTATTTTTATACGAATAATTTTCTTTAATACTATTTATTCCCTTTCGAATGTGATTTATTTATTGAGTATGAAGGAGACTTGATCTAGGTACCCTTTCGTTCCGTAAGTACGGTACTTATCACTGGGCTAAAATGTTTACTTCAGTCCGGTGAATTACTGTTAGTCTTTGGGCATACGGGCTGCTTGAAGCCCTCCATCCCATATCTGATAGTCTTCGATGGGGAAACGACGATAGTGTATTTTTCCTTCTGCGTGGAACTGCATGGCGATTGGTGGAGAGGACTGGTCCTGTAGGTGTGCCTGTGGTGGAAAATATCTTGCAGTTTTGGGTGCAAGTTTTGCATGGGAGGGAGCTGAGAGGCTGCTTTCTGATTGGTTGATGGATGGTGAGGATAGTGACCCCAATTAGCTGCCCAGGGGTCTTAAATGTTAAAAATGAGATAGTGGGAAGAGCTTGTCCTTTTGGGAAATAAAGTTAAGAAAATAAAAATTTAAATTAAAAAAAATTAAAAATTTAAAAAAATTGAAAATATAATGAAGAAATAAAATTTAATAATTTAGAGAATTATGCGATAAAATTTTTATTGCATGAAAAAGTGATGCTATGGTGGATTGTAAAAATCTGGGAGAATGCTCCTAGGCCTCTTAGTCTTATCATGAGCATCATATGGAATTAAGTTAATCATATATTGCTATTGTTAGTATTATGAAGAGAATTAAAGAAATTTATTGCTATTTTTTCAATATGTTGTTTAAAACTATTAATTTTAAGCGCTTTTCTGAGATGGTCGTTTTGCATGTATCTTGTTGCTTTAGTAACCATGTGAATATAAGAATTTTGAACAGTATCTAAAATTTTGATATTGCTGTTTGAAGCGTATCCCCAAACTGGACAAGCACAGGCAATGATGGGACGCATAACAGCTGTATAGAGAAGCATTACTTCAGTCCGGAAGCTGTTACTCTGGCTTAATTATATAGATACCACCGCACACACTTCCCTACCAGTGAATCAGTAGGCGAAACGAATGATATCGTTGTTATGGCGAATGTGTCAGTTGCTGCTGTTGCGTCATTTGGTCTGACGGCTTGTTGGTTACGTCATTTAGGTCTGACGGCTTGTTGGTTGAATTTGCAGCGGGTAGATGGCGCCACTACAGCAGTGCGAAGGTTGCGTTTTGTCTGAATTCAGCGTCAAGTTCACCAATGAAGGAGATTTGATCTGGTTACATTTCGTTCCGTATACACAAAACTTATCGCTGGGCTAAAATGATCACTTCAGTCCGGAGAATTAGTCAGTATGTATTGGCTTACATAGATACCACAGCCACAGGTATAATTTTAAATAGGATTTGTATTACTTTAAATTAGTTTCTTCATCAATTTTCAATTTTTTTTACAAATGAAATCGATTACTTAGTAATTAAAATTCATACTTATATTTGATTGAAATATACGCTTAGAGTAAATGAAGGAAAAGTGAATACTTTTGCTATAGTCTTATATTTCATATATGTCTACAAGAAATAAAGATATTTATTTAGATCCATATAAAAGGTAATTTAGGTAATACCATTCAAAAGAAAGCTCTTTAAAATATTTTTGTAATAAAAAAAAGATAACGTAAGCTTTTGAATATATTTCCTTGGAATATATTTAAATTTTTATCTCTTGCTATTTTATTACTACTTAGATTTAACTAATAATGAACTATACATTTAAGAAGATAATATTTATTTTTAAAAAAAATGGTGAAAAGAGTAAAAAAAAAAT
Organism: Trichonephila clavata; assembly: GCA_019973975.1. NCBI lineage: Eukaryota > Metazoa > Arthropoda > Arachnida > Araneae > Nephilidae > Trichonephila > Trichonephila clavata. The sequence goes on from BMAO01022159.1 coordinate 171,149, forward strand.
TGATCCCACTCAAAGAAAAAAGAATACATTTCTATATAAACGGGGAATAGTAGACAATACAAAAATATTTCTTGATGTATCTTTAAGTTGTCGAAATTCCTTTTTGAAATGATAAAAAGGATTTTCAACTGTTGATCCACTTATAGAGTGGAATTTCAGATGACAATTTGAAAAAGAAGGCTATGAATTACTAAAATATTCACCACATTAACTCACCAGTAATAGCTCTTGTGAGAAGAAAAATGGTATGAGTCATTGGAACACTTTGTGGTATTTTTTGGATTAAAAATAAGCATATTGGAATAAAAAAGATCCTACACAGCATTGGTAACACATTACTGTATTTTTTACTGTTGCAATCATGTAGAATAATGAGATCAAGGATAATGATGTTTCTTTATTACATAAACATATTTTTTACTTTGATTTGAATATATTTTAAAAATACAAGTGGATAGCATTATCTTCGCTTAATATAAAGAAAAAGCAGTTGACTCTGGTAGCTCAGAGGTAGCGTGCATGCTTCGTGAGCATAAGGTTGCGGGTTCAATCCCGGCTGGAGTCAATAGATTTTCAGGATGCGAAAATCTTAGGCACACATGTCATGGAATTATATGACATGTAAAAGATCCCATGAGTATCAATTTGTTGCTCTGGTACTCTCGGCAAAATTAAATCATGGCAAATTTAGTCCTCGTATTTAAAAATTATTTCAAGCCTTAGGGGGTCCGGCACTTCCATAGGAGCCCCATGTGTGTGTGTGTGTTAACTTACGTAAGTTTATGTACTTTTTCTCAGAAACTACTTGCTTTCCATAGATGAAATTTTTACAGTCGGTTATATGTACTCTCAATAAGACTTTAACAGAGGGTTTTGTCTTTTTACTAAAAATTAAAATAATTATGAATTTTTTAAAAATGTCCTATTTTCTCCCCTATTATTTAGCTCAAAAAGACGTTATTTAAAAAGGTTTGCTAGATATATCTTATCCCCTCCATTAAAATGTGTAAACATGTTGAAAATATACTTACTGAAAATTTCAGCACCCTACATTAATTAGTTTCTGAGAAAAAGATACATAAAGGGGAAAATATTGCATTTTCAGAAAACAGGCTTTAAAGTAAAAATTTGTAATTTTTGACGATTTACCTTTTTTAATACTTTTCAGAAGCATATGAAACATTTTCTTTGCTCTCTCTCTTTCTTTGCTCTGATTCTACAAAAGACTCTTCTAATTTTCTTTCTTTCATTATCTTTAGCAATCTAGCCTTTTTTTGTACCTCAAAATGCTTTCGTTGAGCTACACGAATCCTACGTGCATCTAATTTTTTAAGGCATGACACACAATTAAAACCTGATTCAATACCACAATGTTTTAAAATGATTCATTTGGCTACATGGCCCATATTGAATTGTGCAATTGCCATATTTACCCCTAACTTTAGAGTTTTTAACTTCACAAACTTAGATTTTGGAATGACTGACCATATGGTATTATTAACTGGTTTTGAGTCTTTCCATGTAGACATTTTTTAATAACCTAGGGTCAGCTAAATCTCTAAAAATTGGCTTAACTTCATTCATATGGGAAGATGGCATATGGGTATGTTTTTTTGATCGTAATACTTTTCGTTAAATTCAGCTTTTGCTTTCTGAAACTTGCACCATGAATTTGTACCCGAGGGACACAATCCATGTACAGGGCTCTCATTTGTAGATAAAAGATGGAAATAAAAAGCCCAAACAGCAGTTTTCATGTTGTATAAATCATTGATATTTTTTCTAATGGTCATACCATAATACCTCTGAATTTTGGAAATTAAAATGTCGGTTCGTCGGTTGCGTCCACTTAGGCTTCTTCCATCACTTAATTTTTCCCCTCTGTTTTTTCTTTTGAGATCCAAAAGACGGGTACCCATACGCTTTTGAATATGTCCAGCACACTCTAATTTTTCCACTTGAGTGTCATAAGGATTCAGGGCAAGTATTGATGAAAAACCTCTTGAATATCCATTAACCAAATATTTTATGTAACGAATGCCATAATGAGCTTCGGATCTTTCAAATATCGCCGTTACACCTTTCACTTCCATGCCTCCCCTTGTTCCACTATAGTTGGCAATACATGATGATCCATGAACAGAATTAAATGCAGTTTTGCACCGACAATGTTTCGAAAACTCTTCAAAGTCAATAACTTTTCCAGTATCGACACTCGTTAGCTGTAACAATACCATTGAAGGACTGGTATCCTATTTTCTGCCATGAACCATCTAAGGCAACAGCAATGCCACGGCTACATTCTATTCGTGTTGCCTCCTCAACAGAATTTCTCATTGATTTTTCACAGGTATATTTAGAAGAATCGAACAACAATTCTGTATAAGTACGGAATTTTTCAGGTGGAGATGGCAAGTTCATAAATTCACACAATGTTTCTGCAGCTAAACGACCTCTTCCAATAGATCTGAAAGCAAATGCCAATCTGATATTTGAGTAGAAAATTTATTTTTATTCTTCAATTTAGTTGGCGTATGGAAACCATGCTTTTTTGCGCAAAAACTGCAACAAAGTTCCATGTAATACACAATTCCATCTCTTTTAGAAGCCTCCAATGAGATAGAATGGCCACAGTTCTTACATACAGCAAAATTCAATAAAGCTTTATTCAATAAATTTAATTCTATTAAAACATTTTTTCATTACTTCCTTCTATATCTTCATATAAACTGTTGTTTGAAATAAGTTTTCGTTTTGAAGCACTTTGAATAACAGTTTCTGTGCTGTCTGATGTGATAGCTGCAACACTTTGAGCATTCATTTTTTGAACGCCGACATTTTTGAGTTTTTTAAGTATTTTCTTAGATCTCCCTATAGTTTTTGTCTTTAATAAAATACTAATAAATAATTTAATGAAAAACGTGGATTAAACAGAAAAAAATCTGAATAAATAAATTAGAATTCACAATTAGCAAGTTCAAGCAAGAATAATCCCATTTAACAACAAACCAAACGAAAAAAAATAACTGTGTTGAGTTGTCTTTTCCTTTCTTCAAAGAAAGTTCATTTTATTTATGTGTAAAAAAAGGTTATATTAGTTGTATACAAAACAAATCGCGCTACATCGAAAAATTAAGCATGATGAAAGAAAGGTGCTCTTAGAGGAGCACCTGTCACTGATCATTTTTCAAAAATTCATGTGCCGGACCCCCTTAAAATATTTGGTAACGTTGCCACCATGAAATGGCTCTCACGTTTGGGAATGGGCTGTGTGTTTGAAAGGGCTAAGTTGCTAAAATTCAGCCCCATTTTGGAAAAATATATCTAAGAAGACATTTTTTTATTAATGAATCACCTGCCAAGTTTTGCACGTTTTCAATTATTAGAAGTAAAACAATAACATTAGAATGTAGAAAATTATTTAGATTAATGACCTAGCAAAAGCACAAACAAATGTGAAAAAGAATTTTCAATTACTTTCATCCAAAAAAGTAAGTTTTCATTATTCCCTTAAGACAGCGTTTCTCAAACTGTGGGGCGCGCTCCCCTAGAAGGGTATGAAAACCTAACAAGGGGGACGTGGGCATATCGAAAAGTTGAAAATAAAAAAATCTAAATCATTACAAATTTACTGAAAGGAAGCAAAACAAAATACATTCTGACATAATAAAAGTAAAATACCCATTTACACTTACTTTAGGAATTACTTACTTTAGAAATGACTTAACTATACACATTCCAAATAATCTAAGATACGTACGTCTAAGTTGATCTACTTTAAGCCAAAGCTAATCCAATTTAAATATCTAATTGACAAATCGTCAATCTTAAATATTAAGCAAGTAATCTATGGAACACTCTCGCCTAGCTTTCCATTACTTTACGTTAATCACTCACTGCTATTATTTAGTGCTTCTAACCTCTCTCTCTCTCAACCTGAAAGTTAATGTTTAAATATAAGCCTTGGTTTGCATACGTCACATCTTCTTCTTCGGGAGAACGTTTTGAATAGAATAATATTTAAATAAAGTGTTTCCCCAAGAGAATTTGAAGGAGGTACGTGAATAGACCCGTTACTACACGTCTGTGGCACGAACTCAATATTATACTTCACCGAAGCTCTCGTAACCGTAAATTTACCAATCCATCAAATTTTGTTAAATTTCTTTGAAGTTAAAATTACATTGAGAATCACCCCTAAAGGAATAAAAAATGCAGAAAAAAGACCAGAAATGGAATATGGTAATCTAAGTTTCTAAAAATTTCAATGCGCTGTCACGCAACACTCCAGAAAACTTCTGTTGGAACATGGATAAGTTTATTTAGTTTACTTTCTTTTCCGAAAAGAAAGTAAGATGGAACTTTATTTTCCTGTTACCTCTCCGGAAAGAATCGTTTGAGAATCCAGAAGTCGAAAAATACTTCGGTGCAGTTGATTTCAAATTTTTGTAAAAGTTTTCCTTTCCGTCTATTTCGTATTTTCAGAAGTTCCGTAAAAATTTCCGAGTTTTTAAACACTTTTTTGAAGTTTAACCTGAACTTTCTACTTTCTAAGAAATATGAATATATTTCCTCGATCTCATAATTTCAATATATAAATGTTTTTTTATAATTTTTTTATCTGTGAAAGCTGAATTTTGAATTAAATACTAAGCAAGGAAATTTATATCAATCTTACTTTTCTCGCAAACGATTATATTAATAGCTGAATATAACATTCTTTAATCTAAGTTAATTAGAATTGTACTCTTATCGTTTGCTACTTTATTCTGTTTTATTCATATATTTTGATTTATTTGTTCAAAAACTTAAGATTTATTAAATTATTCTTTCAAAGAAAAACATCAAGGCTTACCTGATTTTTATAAATCGGGTTTATGACTTACTTCGGGTTTATGTTTGCATGAATTATTTTTTTCAAAGCCATTCTAAATATGTCTTATCATCGAACAATGCAAGTAAACAAATTTAATGCACAGAAGCGTGGTTTTTTTTATATCACTAATGAAGTATTTATATTCTTCTTTCATCAACATCAAAAATTTCTTCAAATAATTGTTTTGCTTCAACAAATCATTTAAATATATATATTTTTTTCATTTGTATTTTGATTTTTATTTGAAATTGAATATTATTAGTAAGAAGTTATATAAATAATTTTAAAATGAGTACATTGTTAATATTTTCAATGCGGTAAACATCATTATTTATTTAATTAAGTTATTTAATTTGTACTCTCTGTTTCCCATTTCATGTCCTATGGTTCATTTAAAATTGATTCCTTTCATACGCTTTAAACACGCACGTTTTGAAATTTTCTTTTACATTTTTTAAGTTATAATAGACCCCCAAAATGTCCTTACTCATCCGTAACACAGGGAAAAAAAGAGAGAGATGGTAAATGGTCATTTCTTTTCTGCCTTTGCATCTTAAATCTAAACCACGTTCATCACTAATAGCCCTCAGATTAACTTATTAAGTTTACCGGTGAAATATATAAAATAAGTTATTCTAAAACTACCAAACTATATTATTAATGGCGTCAGGTTTCGAAAATCACACCGCATTTATAATGTGGCAATATCCATGATTTAAATATTTTAAAGTATATCTAAATACTAATTCTAAAAAATAAATAATAAATAATTCAGTAAGATTCGAAAAACAAATAAAATAAATTACAGGAGGTACAGTTTATTTATCCTTATAAAATATTTCTAAATACGCTACGAAATACATACATTAACCATCATTTATGTCGTCTTTTCATGAATAGATAAAACCCTTAGAGAAATTACATTCTTTGATATCTCCTGATCCCTGAAGATTGTGAGAAACTGAAGAGTTTGCTAATTCCATGTGAAAGTTATTTTATTATCTGAGCCTAAGTACTAGAAGAGAAAATACTTTGGGAATAGTGCAACGGAAAACATAGATTATCGATAATAATTACCTGAACATTTATAATGAAACAGTAGATTTAATACAGCTCCAAGAACTATTTTATTATTCCATATTTATACCTTTTACTTTGGAGTGTAGGAAATCTAAAAGGAATTAGAGAGAAAAATAGCGGCGAGGTAACTGAGGTATTATTTTTATAATGTGGAATGTTAATTAAAATTGCAGAATGTTAATTTTTCATTTCTTGTTTTTTTATACTTCTTTTGGACTATGTAATTTTTCAAGCTCGTGAAAACACTCAAAGCTATAAAAATGGTTAAATTTTTCAAGATTCTATTTATGTATCATTTCATTTAGTTAGAGTAAAGCTAATTCTAATTCTACTATCTTAAATCTTCAATCTAATAATTTAATCTCAGCAATTACTTTCTTAACGCGTGCTAGGTTTGTGAATCAAATACTTTGATATGCACACTTACTTAACAGTCTCACGGCTCCTTCTCTCCTACATCCACAAAACCTAGACTTTATATAGTCAAACTAATTTACAAATATCTCGTTTTCTTCTTGAAAGGCTGTGAGTTAATGTGAACGCTAGCCCCAAAGTTTCCCCAAGAGGATTAATAGGAAGAATATCGCGAATAGACCCGTCACAGACTTGCATTACACCTAGCTTGAAATTATGTGTGCAAAATTTCACTTAAAAAAGTATACACAGCACTATACGTCAGCTGTATAGCTTCAAATATTCTGCTATAAGCATGTCGGTGACGCGAACGAACGAGATTTCATCCGTACAAAAAGTTTCTAAGGCGAACAGCACACTGCGCATGCGCCAGTCAGAGCATGTCGGTGACGCGAACCCATAAGATTTTCCCCTACCAAAAAGTACCCAACGCCGCTAAAGAAGTTTCCACTTCAAAAGTATGGCCACACACAAAATCCTCAACCATTTGAAAAAAGAATTATGATCATGAATTTTTTTATAAGTAAAAGATAAATTCTTTTCAGATAAATGAAACATTCCTCATAGCATTTAGAGTGTATTTATAAAAAGCAAACAGTCAGAGTTTTTTGTGTGTTCCGCATTTGTAAAATAAAAAATAGTGTGAAAACTTTAAAATTGAAATCTAAAGTAAAACTCTTCCACTTTCGCATTCTGTTAAGTATTATGCTTAGTAAAATGCATTCAAAAATGTGCTTCTATTTGGAACATTTTGCTAAAAAAAATGAACTCTTAACTGGTTAAACAGTTCAGTAAAATGATTAGATTACAAGAAGTTGTATGAAATATAAGATAATATTTTTAAATTTAATTAAAACCAATTGATGTGAAAAGTATTTTTAGGCGAAATAAAAAAGTAGATAAACCGAAGTATTTTTTATTTTTATATTTCTAAGGCTATGTAAAATTAAATAAGATATTGATTCACAAGGGAAATATTTATTTTCTTTAATATCTCTTGATAAAGTCAAAAAATTTCAGTTTTTCCCAAAGCAAAGCAGTTTTGATATAAATTTCAAAATTGAGATATTATCAAGACATTGATAAACGAAATTCAGCTTTTCCTTAGCACACAAGAACCATTTATTTTAAAATAAAATTTAAGAACCAACGCAAGAAAAAAGAAGATATATTTTTTGGATCAATCTTTCTTTAACCTTTTTTCTTTAAGAAAACAGCTTTCTCACGTTCTTACCCTACAAGACTTTATTGAACTATCATATGACGCAATTTTTTCTTACCTTTTCTAAAAGCAGTTTGTAGACATATTTTCTTCTCTTATGCCCTTCATATATTTTTTGAATAGTAGTGGAAGTGGAATCGATGCAATATTTTCTTCCGAGGTTTCGATAAGAGTATGGGTTTTTGTAGGAATTCATTTCGTTATTTCTTAAGTTTTCTAAACGAGATAATTCTACTTTGAAATAAAGTACAAATTGATTATTTAAAAGTATTGTGAAATAGTGAATAAAGAAACGTATTTTGAATATTTTCAATCAGTTAAATAACCTTATTTATTTTAATTTGTTGCATGAAAAAAACCTATTTCAAGAATTCAGTTAGCTTGTGATAGCAGCCGGTTCCTGCTTCCATCTGAACACCCTTGTCTACTTTTAAACCCGGCTAGAGGTGTGGGAGAAACTGAATGATCCATAGACATGATTTCAATCTAATCGATTTATTAATTCCAAATATCAATCAGACACAAAACAAATCTAATTAAGGTAGATGATATATAGTAGAGCGCGGAGGTGAGATTCTATAACACTGCTACAGACCCTCAACTGAATCTAAGGTAGCTTAAATACGCTCAAATATAACTACGCCGCACACTAATAAGCTACCTTCTACTTAATCCAGCTCTCAATACCTGTACTTTTTATGCATCGGATTCTATACTGGAAACTTGCAGGTGATCTCTCTCGGCTTGATCAATGTTGTTGGATCCACGCTCTGTAATCTTTTTCCTGGACAACTCCAAGACTTCTAACTAATTCCAGTCTCTTTCAATCTTCAACTAAGAACTAACTCGCAGACTTTATGTTAACTCCTACTTGCCAACTCCAACGTATCAACTGGCGAAAACAGAATTTATATAATATACTTCCTTTACATAATCACGCTCCCTTACTCGATGAAAGTTGGTTGAAATAAATATTTTTCTTAAAGAGTCATGAAGGGATTAGTAGAACCGCGTATAGATCCGTCACAAGCCTTAAGCTAATAGTAAAACATGTTACTAATTTGCTATTAAATTTAATCTAATAACAAATTTTAAATTCATTTTCTATATACTCTTTTTCTGAAATTTGTTGCATGGAGGCACACTCTAAATATTCGTCGAGCCTTAAGTCCTCTCGCGTGGTTGGTAGGAACGAAGAGAGGTGGGAGGCCCTTGAACACCAGAAAGGTGCGTTTCCTCAAAATTAGGGTGGATCTGAGCCTAATCGTACTGTCACCTATTTCGTGTTTAAAGCTGCGGCTAATGACTGGCATGGAAATCTTGGCTGCGATGAAGTTCGGGGGCCTCGATCTGGCATCACTCGATATGGTGGCATTGTAACAACCTCAAATTGAATTTTAAATAAGGCATATACTTGTGCATTTACTAAAATGCATAGAAAAAAATTATTGTGATAGACTTTCTTAAGTTAATGAAGTTTTTAATAAGTTTTCGTATTATTTTGAATCAACATTAATTTTTGAATTTACCCTTTTATTTTTTTACAATATTTTTGAATTTTATAATTCAATATTTCAATGAATTCAAATGTTTAATTCTTTTGAAAAATTAAAAGTTTTAATTTAATCAAAAACTTCCTCAAAAATACGCAATTTAATAGCATAAGAAAGAAAATCGTTTAGAAATAATTATAAATGAGAATGTGATACTTTTTCCAGTTCCAAAGGAATTCAAACAATTGAATTATTTCTCATAAAAACATCGATGAAGCATGAAAAATAATAAAGTTTTTTCTCGGTTGAATATATTTCTTTGTATTTATAGATTATAGAAAAATAGTGATACAATGATTTTTTTATGATAGTACTCTTCATAAAAGCATTTCGTTTTAAAATTTACAGTACCGTTAAACTACAGAAAAATTTAATTAATAAAAATCCATTTCACATATATACATTATTTTAATCAAAAATTAATTTTATTAATGGAGATGGAATAAAAGTAATATTTTCTCATTCTCACACTGCAAAACTAGTTCTGTTGTGTAATAAAAAAATATAATAAAATAGGGGGAATCGAGGTAGCATTTCTTATATCAACGCAATACATTGCCAACATTAAAGTGTATTCAATATAATTAATCAAGGAAATAATTATAATGAATAGGTTTTTCAAAAACCCTTCCTAAATTTTAAAAATGAGCTAAAAAATCCGAAGAAATTAATAAATTAAAATCCAAATATTGTAGTAATAAAATCGCCAAAAAATTTAATCATACTTCAACGATTTTTTTTAATTATTGCGAGATAATTAAATTTGAAATCCAAAAGCAGTTTTGTAATGTGTTGTAACATGAATGATATAAAAAGAATATTTATATATTCACACATTATATTTAAATCCATCGTTTGATCATAGACTTTTTAATTAGTGGTATATGTATAACAGAATTTTGAAAAACTTATAATTTCTTGCTGCAACACATTTCAATATTTACATTTAATTATATTTAATATTTTTAAAGTAGAAGGATGTAAAAATAGGTATTTTTAAATTACTTTTGTTTAAAGAAAATGTTTAATTTTCAATGCTTTGAAAAATTAGTATTAAACATTTTAAGGTATCCTAAAACATTCGGAGTACTTTTTAACACAATAGTATACTAAAACATTGTAAATGCTCTTTTAAGACTCAATACCAATAAATACTACTATTTAACTATCAAAATTTAAAATAAATCCCCTGAATTTTACAAAAATCGCAATTATAAGCGAAATTTTAGCAATAATTTTGAAAACCTTCAAAGCAGTTAGAGAAAAAAGTAATAAACATATATTAGTAAAAGTATTACTAAAACAAATTAGATACATTTATCTAGAAAATATACTAAAATTTTAATTTTTATTAAAATTTGAAAATTTTAGAGCTGATTGAGTAAACATTATAAGAAATGTTACATTTTTTATGAGACCCTTATTTAAATAACAAGCCATAACTCAAAAAGTATTCATACAATAAGAAATATTTTAGTACATTATCTAGAAAACAACATAAATATCAGGTTCAAAAAGTTTTACAGAAATACATTCGTAACATTTTGAGTTATCAGACTCTCCATGATAGATTTTGAGCAATTTAAAGGCCCACTTCTGGTAGATCAAAAACCCACTTCCGGTTTTTCTAACTTTATAAAATTGATTGTAACTTGGCCTCTAGGTAGCGTAGAAACAAAACAAAGTATGTTTCGTGAAGACAAAAGATAGCTCTATTCAATAAAATAAAAAACAAAAATATTTACCTTGCTGAATTTGGTCATTTTCAAAGTGTTCGGATACCTTAAATTAAACATGTTCTTAGAACTTTCCAGGTTAATGTAAAAATATATTTGTGTATGACGTATACTCAAATACTTCTCATCAAAATACTCACATCCTTTAATTTCATCTTAAGTGTTTATTAAATCTCGAATTTATTTAGGAATTAGCAATTAGAAAACATTATTTCAATGTCTAAGTTATTTTGCGTTTTAATACATTTTTTTTCATTGACTAGACCGAAAATTTCGCCCACTCATCTGAATGAAGCTAGAAATATGTTTAATCCTTTATTCTCAGAAAAGATTTTCTAAACATGGTCAGCGAAAAATGAGCCAAAAATAACCCAGACATATATCGATCAATAAAAAAAGTATATTCCTCCAAATTCAGCAATGTTTCACATTTTTACCCATAAAAACTTTTAATTCATTCAAATTCGGCTTACTTCTCAATTGAAGCCGTGTTATTTCGCAAACATGGGAATTTTTTTGAAAAACTTCAAAATGCGCTATACAAAATTCAATATATATATATATTAGGTACAAAAACTAAATATTTAATTAATATATTCTTAAAAAGAAAACTAGCTCTTTAATAACTCTCCTCCCCTTTTTTAATTGAAAGCATTTTATTTTTATTTTTATTTTTTATACTTTTTTTTGTTTTGGTAAGAAGACAACAATTTATTTATTTTGCTGGGAAGTACAGAATTTAAATATCCTTAATAATTTCTTACAAATTATTTTTATTTTGATAAACTTCAAACTTTAACTTTTTAACCTTTATATAAAAAAAGAGTTAAATATGGTAGAAAAATTCTTGTGTGAAAGCTGCGAGTCTATAGAACAAAAAACATTAATTTTATTTTTGTCACATGAGCTATTAATTTAATTATAGCATGTAGTTTTGTTTACATAAAACACTAAAAAAAATATATATAAAAATTCTGCAAAATGTAAAACAAATGCTCCATATTTATGTAGCTTCTGAAGTAAAAAAAATTCATCTGGCCTTTGCTTAAATAAAAGCTTTTTATTTATTTTTTCTGAATTCTAAGACTATGTGTAATCGAAAGATTAAAGGCTTCACTATGCCCTGAAATTTTATGTTGTTTATGTTTTATATTACAATTAATATCTTATTTATAACTGTAATATCTAAAATATATGTAAAGATTATAAAGACAAATTGTTTACCTTTGTAATATTTTTAGAAATAATCCTCATTCCATAAAAGCAGTATGAAAACAATTTTCCCTTTTTTTTAAGTATTAAAATGTGAAATTTAAAATATTTAAAAATTACAGTTTTTTATCTGTGCAAATAATGTTATCAACAAATAATGTGTCAATCAACATTTTTCAGACTATCCATTTTTCAAGACTGAAAATATTATTTCTTGGCTCCTTAAATGTTATACGATATTACGTTTTTCTTCGAACGCTTTCTGATTTAACAAATAATGATGTATAAAGTACATAAAACGTAATGTTTTATTGGGTTTCAGAATATTTAGATTTTGTTTGAATTACATCTTTCTTTATTTGATTGTAACTTGTTTAAAATGTAATTATTATTTTTTTAAAATACTTTACTTAGAGAAACTACAACCAAAATTTTTACGACCACTTTTGAAAAAATTATTTTAAACTTTCTCAGTCAGCTTTAAACAAATGATGATCCTCATTGTATTTTTTGTCTTAAGATTTTATACTTCTATGTATGTGTTTGGATCGTGTATGATGTTATTTTTCACACGTCATACTAGATGTACTTTGGAAATATGATATTAAAAAATTTATAAGTACAGTAGAACGTCGTTTATCTGAATGTTTATGATCCGGAGCGTCAAATATGCGAACCAAAGTCTGGATACCTTTTCGAACAGTGCAATGCTCAACAGTTGTTTCGTGTGAGGCCAAAGTGACGGGAAACCCCAAGGTGAAGGATATTTGGGGAATTTCAGTTGTGTGATTTGGTAAACATCTGCGTGGAATATTAAGTTAGTTTGTTTCCAAGTGAGAGGGTGTATACGCGCTCTTTTGTTGAGTTCTGTTGATATAGAAACCTGGATGGCATACGGTGCAGAAGACTGTGGATTTCAAATGCTAAGCGATGGCGAGATTGTGACTTCCTTGCAAGAAGAATGCGACCCTGCCGACGATGAAACGGATGAAGACGAGGACAACAACAACTAAAGTAGCAAATACTGATGCGTTTTTCTGCGTTAGTGACAGCTATGGAGTGGTACGAACAACAATAAGAGTGCTGTCCTACTGAACTACTGCTGCTAAAGAGAATCAGAGACCCTGCAGTGAAAAACCGAAGGTGTATAATGGTACAGAGAAAAATAAGTGATTATTTTCCCCAATAAAGGTAAAATTGCGACATTTTGAACTTATCTTACTTTTTCTACAAGCATGTTTCCCGCATGTGATGATTTTTAATATTGGTATAGTGTATACATGGTTTTCGGTTATCCAAATAATCGCGTGTCCGAACGGTGTCCGGTCCCAAATGATTCGGATAAACGACGTTCTACTGTATGTGGGACGTTCTACTCAATGGTGGCCGTTAACAAAGACGTCTTCATTTAACTCTGAATTTAATTGCTCACGATTAACATATGTACAAATTATTTACATGTTATCGATCGTCATTTACATCGTCTTTTTGCAATTCTTAACATACACGAGGGATCTTCGTCTTTTGCTGTATTATGGCGTCCTCTACTTCGAGCGTCTCTCGACAGGCCAGGCTCTCAAAACACTGAGCGCGCTATTAGACATGAGCAGGAAGGTTCGTTCTATCTTGTGGCTTGGCAATTGTGCCCCGCACCAGAAGTATGCATTGGTCTAAAACTGGTAGACAAGCATTCAAAAATATTTTATACGTGCATTGCAAGAGTAATGTGATATTTATCATTTACATTTTGCAATAAAAGTAAGCATTAATAAAATTAATCCCAAAGGAGGGTTTAGCGGGCATTATAGACAAAAAGTTTCGTTTTTGAGCTATTAGAACTACTCGACAGGCATGTTTCCTTTGTTGAGAAGAGATTATCTTAGAACTGATTTTGTAAAAATCGATTTCCAGGGGGATTTCAGGGTCATAATAGACAAAAAAATCCTGTTTTTGAACAATTATACCTACAAACATGAAATTTTGCAAACAAATTTCTTTTGTTGAGCAGAGATCTACAAAAAAAGGGCTCCCATTTAATAAGGGGAGGAGGTACGAAGGCATCATAGATAAAATTCTCTTTTGCCCTACTATACCTACGAATTTGAAATTTGCCATGCATCTTTATGTCATTAAGTAGAGATCCGCTAAGAAGAGTCTTGCGAAAATCAACTCCCAACTACGGGGAAGGGATTGTGGGAGTAAAACAGATTTTTAAAAAAACCTTATTAATCATTCTATTGGACCTGCAGACTCGAAATTTTGCAAGCATGTTTATTTCACTGATAAAAAATCCGCTAAGAATGGGATTTGCCAAAATCTTTTATCAAAGATGGTTGTGGGGGCGTTATTGATAAAAACTGTTATTGAACTATCAGACCCACACATTTGAAGTTTGATATATATATATATATATATATATATATATATATATATATATATATATATATAAGCATGTTTCTTTGTAGAGTAGAGAATCCTTATATAAGGATTTTATGAAAATCGCCTTGCACAATGGAGTAAATGATTAATATTTAGATATTTATTTTAGGTAATATTTATATACTGACTGATATATGAGTCCAGGAAATACCCTGTTATTCGGGGTCGCGGTAGCCTAGTGGTCAAGGTATCGGATCATGGCAGGCATGTCATGAGTTCGAGCCCAGTACCCCTAAAGACCCGCTGTGTAGGGGAGCGATGCACGTTAAATCTGTCTAGAGCTCAAACGTTCTCCCTTTGGCGTGGTGTGGTATTTAGGAGAGAGGGTGCCAGCTCAGATGTCATCCTCGTCACCTGACCATGGTTAAAAATAACGAGTCCGTCGCCAAAAGCCCTCATGTAGCTGAACAGGGCGACGTTAATATTCACTCACTATACCCTGTTATTCAGGTTTATTTATTTATTTTACTTATCTATTTTATTTTCTAAATCACTTTTTTCCTCAGAGTTTAATTTACAATTTATTTAGGCTTATTCAAAATATTAATTAAATCTTGTACTCATAATTTGATTTTTCTATTCTGACTGCAAATTTTTTCAAAACCCCTATGCGAATAATGGTTATACCTGCAAGCATACTCTCTATGTGAAACATATATATTTTATCTATATAACTTTGAGAGATACCTTCTGTTCTCATTAATTATACTTTCATTTTATTTTACTGTCTGGTGTTCCAACCACATGTAATAGATATAGGCCTAATTTTTCAACGTGACTCTGTTTTTTCTATTAAGTCGAAAATTTCTGTTGTGCGGGAAGGTGGGTCCATAAAGCATTGTTTAACCCTATTTTTGCAGTCCTAATTCAGCGACAGCTTTAGGAATCAGAATAGGTCTCCATTTTAGTCGAAAGACACCTTTGGTATCTTCAATTTTCATAGTTCTACACCTCTGTTTCTTGTTTCGTCTGTTTTTTTTATCCAATTTTAGTATAATATTCTTTTGTACCATTTAATTTCTTGATATGTTTCTTAGAATCCAATTTCTTTTTTTCTTTAGCCTTGTAGGAAGTATAATTTTGTCTCTTATCATTTTATATTATTTTATTTTTATACTATATATATTATATATATTCTATTATAGTATTTATGCATCATGTAAAAATATTTAGAATATTTTACTTAAATATTCAATACGACAGCATTTTAAACTGAATGACTTAAAAAAGAATGAGCTTAACGCTTTTACAAAAAAGGAAATTTGCAATGTTATTCCATGAGCATGTAATATTACAGTTCACTCAGTAATTTACACTCTTACACAACACACGTCTTTAATATCATGTAATTTAAGACAGATGTTCGAATATAACACTATCTTTATTAAATTATCTCTTCTGTACTGACTGCCTCTCTATATGGAGCAGATGTCTTTGGTATCGTTTTTATGACGTCTGTCATATCTTACCATCTTCCATTTTCTTTCAAAACTAGTTAACGATCTTTGACATTTTCCCTCATTGGCAGAAAAAAATTTTCTGGATAGGTAATTCTTGGACATGATGTTATCTCAAATCCAATATATGTCTTTCTTTTCATCGTCTTGCTAAAGTTATCCGAAGATGTTCGTAAAGTAATACAATTTCTTCTCAGTATTATGAAGTATTTTTTTTAAACATTTCAAGTATTATTGGAATATATCTGGAATATTTGATCGGATTCCATTTGCGCGTACCATTTGTTTTTCCAATCTATAAAAGAAAGTTTTAGTAATAAGTAACTAAAACATAAGGTTTTGTTGGAAGAATAGTAACTATTGGAATTTTTTTTAAAGTTTTTACTTCGTTTTTTCCAAAATAAAAAAAACACGAAGAGAAGTTTACCTAAGAAGAAGATATAAAAATGGAATCTTGATATGTGGAAAGTTTTCAAAAGGAAACAGAAATTAATCAAAAATTAAATACAGCTAATACTAAATGGTAACAAGGAAATAAAACAATATTGCATTCTTAAGATTTAGGTATCTTTAATTTTAGCACTGTAATACATTAATTTATTTTCAAATCTTCATGGAACGATTTAAGCAAAAAATTTTAATTTAAGGATTTTCAAAAAAATTTTGTTGCCTCCTATGTGTATACTATGTAAAACAGATTTTTTGCTCAAAATTTCATAAAAAGCTAGGCATTTAATTTTTTAAGGAAAAAACTTCAAATTTGTGAAGTGATTTTAAAATGCTACTCCTCCTACAAAAATTTACGTACACGCATGAAATTTGATTTACAAGTACCTCAAACTATGCATAACAAAAGTTATTATGGGTTTTGTGATAACATGATTGGTATTCGTACAATACTTCTTTTTATGAATGTTTTTTGAAAATCCCTTAAGAAATGTACAAACTCTGAGTTCAATTATTTTTAAAAAAGTATCTCTCTCTCTGATTCAAAAATGCATACCAACTTTTGTTACGTGTACTATTAACAATAATAAAAAAAAATTCAAAGCATTTGGCACAATAGAAAAAAAAGCCTTAGCATTTTAAATGAAGACAAACAGGATATTTTATCTTTCCGAGATAAGTAAGTTTAAAGTTTTGATTTGCTATAGGGATGTGATCATAATTCTGTGTTTTGTTGGTTTAGAGCTTTCAAATTTTGTCAGGTTATAGAAAGGTATACAAAAAAAAATTTAAGCTAAAAAAATTAAATTTGATTTTTTGACCGAGTTTTGTCAATTGAATCGTACTACACCACACCAACGGGAGGACGTTTGATCTCTCGACAGATTTAACGTGCATCACTCCTCCACACGGTGGGTCTTCAGTGGTACTTGACCACTTCGCTACCACGGCCATTCTACATGCTCGCGCCCCACAGTTTGAGAAACGCTGATTTATATAATTTACAGATCTCATATTGCAACAATAAACATATCTTTATTTAGAGTAACATAGAGGAATTTCAGTTGCTTATACTAATGTTTATATACAGAGAGTAAGATTTCTTAAAAAGTCATTAAACACTTCTTTTTTAAACATATTATTCATACAGTTTTTTTGTAGGTCAAAGTATAAAAAGCAATATAATAATTTATATGAAATGCGCAGGAAGTTTAAAGATATACGAATAAAATTTTGTTTAAAAACACAAAAATAAAAAGAATACTGATAGTAAGTAAATCAAATTCAAATTGATCTCAGAAAGTTTCAGAACAACTTTTAATTTATTCGTTTCTGAGAATTCTTGGAATAACTAATCACACGTACTAAAAGTTTCCTTCATGACTGATGAACTTGGAAAGAACTAGAAAACAAACTCGCACATAACTCATTATTCAACGAGAAGTACGTTTTAATGCCGGAAATATTTCTACGAATCACATTAAAATAAAATTAGTTATGGAAAAGAGAGAGAGAGATACGTACATATCGTATGAGTGAAATATAACTATATTGTAATTCTTAAGAAATATCATATTTTTCAATAATAGAAGCTTATCTGGCCTTTTCCAACATTAACGTAAGTTAAAGTTGTAATTTTCAAATTATGATTCATATTTTAATTAAATTGAGGAAAATTATTCTTTAGATTACCGTAAAATTCGGCGTATAGCGCGCACTTTTAACTCAAAAAGTAAGACAGAAATGTACGATTGCGTGTTATATGACGGGCTGGTATACATCGCGCTTCCACATCACGGGTCCGAGGTTCAAACCCCGGGCTGGGTAAGGTCGACTCAGCCTTTCATCTCTTCAGTGGGTCGATAAATGAGTACCAAGCTTGCCTGGGAACATAACACTGGGGGTTTTAGCTTCAGACTTGTAAGCAAGGCCTATTTGGTACCACTCTTCACCGTCTTGCCTACCTAAGGGTGTGGGGGGAAACATAGCATCACCAGAAACTTCCATAATAACTATTATTTTATTACAATTCAAACAAACTTAATCAATCGCAAATGAAACTACAAAAGGAAACCCTAGGAGTGATATATAAAGAGAGTAATCTATTCCAAGTGAGCAACTCTACTTAAACAAGTCTAGGCGAATAATTATAAGTAAATTAACAAGGCTAAGTGAACAAGCGTAAGGGATCTAATCAACTAAATCTGATTCAATCTATCTTAGATCCTTAATCCACTAATTTATTAGCAACTCCTTCCTTAACTCGCACTGTATTTATGAAATACTCAATAAAATATTCTAATATTCTCACCTACGTTTCACCGCAACAGCTCTCCTGCTCCTTCTATCTTACATCTACAAACCCTATATATAGACTTTATATAGTCAAACTAATTTAAATATCAAGGTTTCTTCTTGAGAGACTGTGAATTAAAGCGAATGTTGGCCCCAAAGTTTCCCCAAGAGGATTAGTATTTAAGGTCGCGTATACATAAGTCACAGACTGACCACCTGACCGAAACATCGGCTCCTGCACCTCAGGGCTCAAGGTTACATATACTGATATGGGCACAGTAGGCCTTGGCTCTCATGGGCTGTTGAACCACTGAATTAAGTTATACGCCGGGTGTAAAAATGATAGCTTTAAAGATAAAAGAGAGAGAGAGAGGAGGAGAGTAGAAAAAAACTAGATTTCTATACAGATCGAAATATTTTTTTTTTAATGAAATGGCATTCTTTATGAACTTAAAGGGCTGCAGTTCTAAAAGTGTACTATTTCTTTCTAAATCTGAAAATAATACCTCGAATGAATGACTTCAAAACATAAAAGCATAGCGCACGTACATCTCAGGTTTCTTTGTGAAAAGAGGGGTATGCTTATTACGGAGAATGTACAGAACAAGGAAATAAATGCAGCTTGAAAGTAAAGGTTCTCGTGATGCACCAGATTTTACGGTACGTAATTTTTGATGCCACGAGATTATTTTGTAATTTAATAAATAGATATTACATAGAGAAGATTAAAAATATGTTGTTTTATCACGCTGCTTAAGAAGGAACGAAAATACAATAATTTAAAGTTCTTAAAAGTATTGCTGTACTTTTCATTCTTTTTTTATTCTCATATAACATGTTTTGGTTTAGTTGATGGTCATCAAAATGTATTAATCACATGTTATTTATTTAAATACAATTGAATTATTCTATTTTAGGGTATCCGACTACCCTAAAACTGTGAGTTTTGCCAAAAACTGAAAATTTTTTTATGATTTTATTTTATGGGCCGTCTTATTAGCTTTATAAAAATAACAAGTTTATCATTTTCCGTTCACTAGAGCAAAAACTACAGGTGTTTTAGTAAAAGCAAATGCCATTACTTTAAGAAAGATGTCATACTTTAAAACGTGTTTCACTCGAAATGTGATTTTTTGAAAATAATCAAACGGGGTCAGTGATTGCTCAAAAAGTTTTGAACATAATTAACTGTATGAAATTTTTCTGTAAGTTCTGTATAATAGTAGAATTGTTTTCACATTCATATTTATCAAAAACACTGTTTTATTACAAAATTTACAGTCCCTTATGTGAATATAATCACTGTCTTTTTAAGCATTTTCATATAGTACCCGAGATAAAGTCCTCTAGTTCTTGTAAAAAATATAATATCTATCCTGAAGGTCATTTCAAAATTGAATAATATAGCAACACATTAGTTTGAAAAAATTGAAAATTTGTTCATAAACCTTTGGTTGCAGAATGGGCCGTGTTTATGCTATTTTTGGTCAATTTTAACCTATTTTTTCCCATTTTAGTAGTATTAATTTCTTTTTCTCTTCTTAATTTTAGCACACATTTTTCTTAACATGCACTAAACAAATCTAAAAATAACAAAAAAAATCCCCATATCTCCTTTTTTAATAAAAAAAAAAACAGTTGTTGCAACCAGTCGGATACCTTAATTATACAAGTGTTACAATGTGTAACATAACTTTTAGTAATGACCTGTATGACTTTAAATATCATCATATACTCATAGGAGATATATCACCGTATAATATAACTAACTGACATTTTATTAAAAAATATTTTCTTATTATTATTGAATCCATAGTATACCAGAGAATTTTCAAAAAAGAAAACAATTTATCGAGTTTAATAAATGATACGACTAAACACTGTTGAACCATTTCACCCAATATTATTTTTAACTATTTTGAATTAAGCAGATATAAATATATTGGTTGAATATTAAAGTCTTTATAACACAAAGATTTAGGTATTTTATTCGTTATAGAGAGAAAACTTCATCCTTTTTTCTCTTTCAGTGCAATCCAAGATTTCTGCAATAATTTTTTGTAAAAAAATGTTCTTAAATTTGTAACATGCTGAACTATAGGAACAAAATTTTGTAACATGTCTTAGAACTTCAGTTATATAAAGTCTTGAATGCTAACATAAACTATTTGTAACATGAAGAGAAAGAGAAAACACAGCAGCGCTTTTCACATATATATATATGTATATATATATATATATATATATATATATATATATATTAATCTGTTTTGCAAATATTATTTGTTTATACATATTTATATGTGTCTATTTCTCCCGGATTCCTATAGTAATTTAATATTCCAATTTCTATTCTATTGCTGTTATATTCACCCACGTGGGTTTTGGGCTTTTGCCTTGGTGCTATTATGTCGAAAATTTCCGATTTAGGGGAAGGGTGAGATCTTACAAAACACGGTTTAACCCTGTTTCACTGTCCTAAACCAGTGACAGCTCCGGAAATCATAATAGTTTTTTCCACTCTAGCTAAATTTCTCTTTTTTGGTTTGTCATGGTTCCATGTTCTTGGTTCTTTCGGTCTAATCTTAAGATGTTTTTGGATTTATTAGTCTTTTTAATTTATTTACTGCTATATATATATATATATATAGGAACATAAAGCCTTCGAAAGTGCAAAGATTCAAAAAGCTATTTTACTTAACACTTTATAGCAGGGGTGGGCAGACTTTGCCAGGTTACGGGCTACTTCCAATTATTTCTAGGTGTAGCGGTCCATCCAGTGGCGTAAGTGTAGTGTGCTAAAAAATGTATACAATAAGAACCTCTATTTTGCAGACCCCTATTTTACGAATTTCTCTATTTCGCGAACTTTTTCAGGGACGAAAAACATTTTAGATTCCCTTCGTAAAATAGCCTCCAAACAGCGAAGTGCATTTTCTATTCAATGAAATTTTCTCTTATGATTCGATTTTTTTCCCTCCGTATTTTTTAAAATACCGTATTTACTCGAATCTAAGCCGCACTTTTTACCCAATGTTAATGCTACTTAAAATCGGGCGCGGCTTAGAATCGAAGGGGGGAAAATGTGTTCGATGGGCATTTAGAGTAGTTACAGCTTCATGCATGTATTTAAAAGTTTTAATACCAATAAAATAGTTAATCGTTCCCTTCTTATTAGTTTTCCTTTTAAATTTACTTTAATTTTGCAAGATTGGATTTCGATAAACCACACATTTCACACTATTTTTCAATTTTCACAATCTTGTTGAGAATTTGGGGCTCGGCTTAGAATCAACGGTGGCTTAGATTCGATTAAATAAAATATTTCTAGAACTTCGTATGATGGAATTATTATTAGGTCTTAGTGAAGACGGTAACCCAAAATGTCTTGGCGGTTCACCGGTCGATCGCGATCGACTTAATGCCCACCCCGGCTTTATAGCATGTTATGAAAATAATGCAGATTATACAACATTGGTAAATAATCGTAAAAAGAATAAATATATTATAAATGTTTTGCCACACACTATAAAATCCTAAGCAAAAAAATTTTAAAATATATTGTAAGCAGATAAATGTCGTAGTTTCTCCCTCAAGAATTATTTAGCTTTAATTTTTTCTGCGTGAATTTCTTAGACTAAAATGTATTAAAGAACAAATGAAAATTGTTTTCAGAGCTATATCATAATCACAAAATTGAAAACATGACAAATATAAGAATGAAAATAAACAAATATGTTAATATGTAATTAAAATGTGTAATATGTTTTTTATGTCAAGCTTTCTTACAGCTGAAAATAATTTTTATTGTCGTTAATCGTATAGATCAGGGGCGTAGCTACCGCTGTATCAATGATACGGGGCCCTCAAGCTACAGGGTCCCCAACATGTGTAACTACAGTCTTACTAACAGAACTCTTATATCTAAAAAGGGCCCCGGAAGAATTTTGATATAGGGGCTCCTCAGAACTAGCTACATAAGTGGTATAGATTGAACAAAAACAAAATTCCAAAAAATAGAAACTAAGCATGAAATTAAATCAACTCGATCTGTGCAACAGCAAAATATATATATATATTTCTCGTAATACTCGAAATATAAGACTCTGGGAATCCCTACTATAAATGATTAAGATATTTGCTTTCTCTCTTCTCATTTCCATATAAACCGTGATATTAGCTCTCTCAACAAAACTTTCAACTTTCTACCCTATTAATCTCCAGGACCCTGCCAAACTTCTAAACTAGGACTAAAACTCAAAACAACCCATCAGCATAAATGAGAGAGAAATCTCACCAAGACTTGGTGAGAAACCGGAATGAATATTGATTACACTTCGAAGAGTTCTCTCACATCTTAAGCCTGTCCAAAATCCAAATCGCCGATGCAGAATATTAAGTCCTAATCTGATGAAATTTCCCGAAACGTTTCCAGTGAATTAACTTCAATTAAGGGACGTTTCTATTGGCGACTTCTGGTGGTCTGTGAGCCGCCGTCTCTGGCGACGTTCAGCCTGGCTATCCATCAACAGAAAACCCGCTAAATAAGCATAAACTTCAAGTAAAGGAGATCTAGAAATCATACAGGGGGAGAGGAGCTTTTGGATCGAAGTACGGAGGCGCCTTTTCGCTGCTCTCAGAAAGGTAGTAGCTAAATATAGCAAGTTCGGAGGCAGTCGTTATTTCCTTCACTGAGAAGGTATGGAATTATTGAAGCAGAATAAGCTAATTTTGTTAGGTTTGCAGATGGGATAATGTTAGAAACCAGAAATGCTGTATTGGAGATAAGTGGCTTAGTAATTAGGAATAAGATTATCCCAATAAAACATGTAATAAGTTGTAGACAAGGATGAAACAGAAAATTTATTACAGTTTTGTTACAATTTAATTAATAATTGATTGTATATGTAGCTTGGTGATATTTTTAAACGCAAAAAAAAAATCCAATTTTCAAATTTTTTTGGCATTTTTTTAAATGTACATTATTTATATAATTAATGATTAGTTTATACATTTATTGGATAACACAAAAACTGATATAGAATTTTAAAAAAAAACAAAATTTTTTAGATTCATTTTAATAGATACTTCTAAATTAAAAACTATTGAAATTTGTATTTATCTTTGTTATTACCTTGATATATATCTTTCTTGTATTGTTAAGGAGAAATAAAATCTCTCCTAAAAACATAATTCTTCTCAAATTTAGGAAAGATTTATTATCGAGATTCTAGAATAATTAATCATTACAAACTGTTTGCCGTTAATTGCTTAAAGAAAATTATCTCTTTAAAACAAAAACAAAATAGTTAGTTTTAAAAAAGTTTGTAATATATATAATAAATTTTAATTTACCTTGTAAAATTGATTAAAATTTTGAGGGCAAAACACAAAAAAATTAATTAAACATATTAAAAATGAATGCATTTCAAAGAAAAATACGCATTTCAAACACAATTAAGCATAAAAAACGTTTCGTTGAAATTATATATTTAACAACAGCATGATGTCCGGGCATTATTTTTTGTAAGGGAAAATTATCTAGGGCTCTATTTAAGAAAGAAATTTGCATTTTCAATTAAATTTTGCTATAGTATTTTATAATCAACTTAGCCGTACAAGATTTATAAGACTGATATAATGATATGACATATAGAATTTAATACTATTGGAAAGTCTTTGGATTTTTGATATGTTTACAATTTTCACATTCCTTTCATGACTAATTTCTATGATTCATTTTTTAAATTTCAATAACGGTGTGTTTGGATATATATCTTGCGAGATAACATCGTATTTACCACATATGTAGCGAACTCATTTGCACCATATACACTACTCTAGCTGGACTATCCATTCTTGCCATGGTTGAATTTACGAAATAAATTTAAGCAATTTTAAGAAATACAAACTCTTTTCAATAAATATTTCCTTTAAATTTTTAATTTTTTAAACAAAAAACTTTTTTTGTGATAACTTATTCGGAAAAGAAACAATTTTCAACAAAAAAAACACAAACAAACGACTAAATATTACAGCAAAGATAGATTGTGACGTCTTGTGGTGCAATATGAGCAGAGCTAAACGTTGTCGTTAGTAAAAGTAGGGGGGAAAACGAAAGGGGAAAATTTTCCTCACTGATTGTGTAGTCAAAATATTTTTTATAAAATCCACTGATTGATGCTCAAGTTATTTTTTTAAATAGTTTATTATGTAGATTATTAGGATTGATAGATTTCTAAGCTGAATGATTTAAAATAACGGAAATTCATATCTTTATTCCACAACTTTAAAAATTTGCCCGGAACCATTTTATTTTTAGCCTAAAATAATTTAAGTCTTAAAAAACTTTTTTTTTATTCTTTAGATCTGCTATGCTTAAACTGTGGCCCACATCACCTTTCTAAGGGATCAGCGAATAACTCCCATTTAATATTAAGCTTTCCGTCTTTTATAGACTGGAGGGTCTCGTGGAAAAATTAAAAGTGTCTTGACTAGATGTTTAAATTGCCTCCAGTAAAAATGTTTACAAGGACGCGTAGTTCGTTAAAGATTATTAATTAAGATTTTTATCTGTTATCAACAACATAACCAACGTAATATTTTCAAAAAATATACAGCAGAAACACATATGCAAATATTAAGAACCGAACTCACATTTCGCACCAATACAATAACGATAGCATGTTCTCAATTTCCTAATTGAATTACGCCTGCATTTTTTTTTGCTGCTACCTTTTATTTCAAATTAGTATTTTGTAATATATATACAATCCATTCTCGTTAATTCAAACTTTCTATAATACGAACCTCTCGCTAATTCGAAATATATGCTCAGCCCCTAGAAAAACTCTTGATATTTCGAGCTAACCAATACGTTTTGGTACACTCGATATTTCGAAGTAAAATCTGTGGCTGTCCAGACTACAACACGCAATAATTCGAAGTGATCTTATGAAATTCTCGACAATTCGAACACTTATCTATAGCAAATAGATTGGAGCTTTCATGTTTTGTGTTGTATTGTCTCTGCGTGTCTCACTTGTAATGTAGCCCCTTTGATAACCATTAGTCTGCTACCCCTTCTTTGTGTTTCCCGTTTCATCAGGCGAAAAGGCACTTTTATTACTTTCCTTTTTCAAGTGGATAGTTCTGGTCGTACTTGCTGTCAGCTGTCCATATATTTCGTTTAACACGGGGTCTTTCTACACATGTGTTCAGAAAGGATGGCTTGCTATTGTGAAGAAAAGATACGTAGGATTGTGTTTTTTGCGTCTCACTGACATGACGATTTATGGCTCATCGATGTAACTTATAGTATGAGGCGCCAAATAGGACATGGAGTGGACTGGGCCTTGCCTAGAAAAACCAACAGTGTTGGGGACAGTGTCTGAGGGAACCGAGTGTGAAACGATTTTGTTTCCAATGAGGAATGGAAGAGATTTGATGGGGCGTAAAAGGTCGTGTTCGAGAATTACTGCATAAATGTACTCTTTTAATACAGGAGACTCTTAACTTCTGTATAATATTTATACTGTATATATATACTTTTTAAAAGTACTTTAAAGTAATATTGTATAATTGTTTTATTACATAGTTTAAAATTTAAATGTGTTAGAAAAAAAATTCACTTCGTGTATTTTGAAGGTTTTTCTTACCCTCTTATTAATTCAAAGTTTTTCAATGGTCTCTCCAACTTCGAATTATCGAGAGTCTACTGTATATACAGCAGAGGCAGCCTTAGGACAATTGAGGAATTTTTAAATCACTCAGCCATAACCAAAAACCGAAAGCGATCCATGCAGTATATGAAACCGAACACTATACGAATATTGAAAATCATCACATGCGGGAAACGAGCTAGAAGAAAAACCAAAATAGATGCAAAATGTCACAATTTTTCCTTTATTGTGGAAAATATCCACATATTTTTCTCTGTACCATTGTACACCTTCGTTTTTTCATTGCAAGGTCTCTTATTCTTTTGAGTAGCAGTAGTTGAGTAGAACAGCACTCTGATTGTTGTTCGAACCACTCCATAGCTGTCTCTAACGCAAAAAAGGCGTCAGTATTTGATGGACCCTTGCTACTTTCGCTGTTTTTGTCGTTTTCCTCGTCTTCATCTGTTTCATCGTCGAAAGGGTCGGATTCTTCTTGCACGGAAGTCACAATCTCGTCATCATTCAGCATTTGAAATCCACAGTCTTCTGCATCGCATCCCATCCAGGTTTCTACATCAACACAAGAGCACGTATACACCCCCTCACTTGGAAACAAACTAACCTATTATTCTGCGCAGATGTTTACCAAATCACACAACTGAAATTCTCCAAATATCCCTTACCTTCGGTTTTCCCATAACTTCTAACCTCACGCGAAACAACTGTTGAGCACTGCACTGTTAGAAAACGTATCTGGACTTTGTTCGGATATTTGACGCTCCGGATAATAAACGTTCGGATAAACGACGTTCTACTGTAATTTATTACCAAAGTACTGCACATTCTGTAACTTCACATTCTGTCCTATTTGAAATATTAGGATTGTAAAACACATAAATGATCGTCGGAACATGTCGAAAAATTCGTCGCACCTGTCACTTAAAAATCTGTTGTGATGAATTAATTCCTTGTTGTAAAATAGCTCAACTTTTCTCGCGTACTCAGTAATTGATTAACGTTAATCTAGGAAATAAAAGTCCGCGCGAAAATAAAAATCTTCTTTACAGAAAATTAATGACATTTAATTAATTAAAATCATCCTCATGTAATTTTTATTTTCGAAGCGATACTTAAGATCTTATTAGAAAAATACTAAGAAATATTGATCGTTATATTAAAATTGAATAATAAAATCTGAATAGTCACATAGAGTTAAGTACTTTTATTTTAGTTGCAAAACAATTTAAATTAGCTCTTGTTAAGGTTGATTCTCGAAGATTTATAGTTTGTATGCACGTATAAAATTCAACCATTCTGTTTATTTAAACTAATCTAATAATCAATTTTCTTTCCTTCACTTCCAAATGTGATACGTAGATTGGGACTTGACTCCGTTCGGATACGAGATTGTTCGGATGATCGAAAACAGAATGCGATATATGAAACCGGCCACTATACGAATATTGAAAATCATCACATGCGAGAAACGTGCTTGAAGAAAAGCACAAAATAAGAGCAAAATGTAGCAATTTTACCTTTATTGTGGAAAATAATCACTTATTTTTCGCTGTACCATTGTACACCTTCGTTTTTTCACTGCAAGGTCTCTGATTCTCTTGAGCAGCAGTATTAGAGTAGTACAGCACTCGGATTATTGTTCGTACCACTCCATGGCTGTCTCTAACGCAAAAAACGCTTCAGCATTTGATGGATCCTTGCTACTTTCGTTGTTGTTGTTGCTGTCATCGTCTTCATCCGTTTCATCATCGACGGAGGTCGGATTCTTCTTGCACGGAAGTCACAATCTCGTCATCATTTAGCATTTGAAATACATAGTCTTCTGCATCGCATGCCATCCACGTCTCTACATCAACAAAACTCAACAAAAGAGCACGTATTCACCCCCTTACTTGGAAACAAACTGACCTAATACTCCGCGCAGAATTTTTCTAAATCACAACTGAGATTCCCTAAATATCCCTTACCTTGGGTTTACCCATCAATTTTGGCCTCTCGCGAAACAACTGTTCAGCATTGCACTGTTCCAAAACGTATCCGGACTTTGGTTCGGATATTTGACGCTCTGGATAATAAACGTTTGGATAAAAGACGTTCTACTGTAATTGAATTTATAAAAGACAAAAATTATATGGATTTATTTGATTTTTCTGATGAACGATTCAAATCAACAAAGGAAGTACATGTTAAAAATATGATTCTTTAAAAATGACTTTTTTGAATGGCTTATTTTTTGGAGAAGTTTTATTTGTTAAAATTTTGAAGACTTTTAAAAGAAAAGGAATATATACACACAAATATATTTCAAAAATTCTAAGTATAATACATTTTCTGTTGTGAGAACAAAAAATAATTGCTTTCCTTCCTTGGTTTAAATAAGTTTCCATTAAATTATAAGAGATAAATAAAGAAGGCTATTCACACACACAGAGAAGAAAATATTTTGTCACATAAAATGTAGAAAATGTTCAAAGACATAATTACATGTATTTATCATCAAAAGTTATGGAAGAGAAAAACAAAAGAATTTATTTTGTATTCAGTGAAATTTTTTTAAATATAAGTGAATGAATGTGGGATTTTAAAGACCCAAGAGCGAGCCAGCATTGGATATTTTGCGCCAAGCTATCTTTGTGAATTCTAAATAATATCAAAAGCATATTAAATCCATAGTATAACATTTATAAATTACACTATTTAATTATTATTAAATGTCTATGTTATAGGGCTAAATTGTTATTGGAAATCGAAATCAATTGTCTATAATAACCAGGTATTAAAATTAATATTTTGAGTATAATCAATATACACAGATTGCGTATGATGAAAGCATTAAATAACGTATTATAAATCAGAATATTAATAATTTTACTATCAACTGCAGAACTGCTCATTCGGAACATAAATTTTATGTAGAATAAATGACTCAGTGAACTTGTTCAAATATGCGTGGAACGTGAACACACATAAAATAATATGTTCATGCATTTTTCTTGACGAGTACTGTTAAATCTAGTTTTTATTAATTAAAACATAATATTATATATTGATAAAGGTCTTTTAACACCTTGATCATGACCTTCAGATAGTTTCATCAATAAACTGGATACACGAAATCTGTAGAGTATCAAAGAATTCAATAATTTTATACATACTGTTGATAGAAGTAATCCATTCAATAAAATTGTTGGTTCAAGTCGTCAGAAAAAAACAATATATGGATGGTTTTTCTAAAATATCAATAACATATTAATGTTTGAAGAATCCCTGTTTGTTTTTACCACCCATCTGGTGTAATTGTTAGTGATGCTGAGTGTGAAGTTACAAATTATTTTTTGTGATATTTATACTCTCTAATGAAACTGGCAAATATAAAACAAAGAAACACTTGTGTTTTCTTTCGTTTTGTAAAATTTCTACAACCGTATTAAAACTGGACCCGGTATTAAGGTTTAAAAAATACCGAATATCAGTATTGAACTTTCGCTCCGATATTGCAATTCCTAATTGTAATAAGTAATGAATTTATTGTTTATAAGGGCTGAAATTCATGTAGGATTTTTAAAGCTTGGTTTATTAACGATGCATTTTTTTATTAGAATAGTTTTGTATTTACAAACAATTTTGAAAATATCAGAATGAAAACTTAATAATAAAAACGAAGTGATATAAAATTATTTTTTTCATCTTTGTGTATAAATAGTTAATATATATATATCAGTAATCAAATCACTATTTTACAAAAACACCACAAAACTACCATTTTTTTCTATTTTATGTTTTTTTGTCTTCTGTCTCGGTGATACATGCAGTCTCTTCAAAATTTAGCTTAATCTTTCATTAAATGAATTGGATAATTTAATTCTTATAAATATTGCCCTTTATTTTGATTTCATTTTTGAAGCCTCGCGGTTTTTTCAATATAAATGTTTTTAAAAGCACATTATTTATTACTTATTCAAACTTGTTAACAATTTGTCACTGAAACAAACACTTGTATATGATTATAAAAATAAAACGATCGTTTTATTAAAATGAAGTAAGAAGTTATCATGCATTTCAAAATTAAGGAAAACTTTTATTTTGTTTATAAGAAAATGTTTTTATACAAGATATCTGTTTATTATCCTTTCAATACGGAAATACATAAAGCATCATACTAAAAATGTGATACAACTATTTTAAAAAAAAGAAACGGAGAAAAGATAGTGTACTGAAAAAAATAATGCCCTTTAGAAAATTCTCTCACTCGGAAAAATTATGTACATAGCATTAGGATGTGAGATTTCATGTACTTTTTATTAGATAAAAACGGCTGCGTTTCTTTAGATTTCCATTTATTTTTACGGAAGAATATGCTTATTGGGAGACCTATTACCCGAAAACCATTATCTTTCTTACGTTACTTTTCCAAAAAAATCTATTTTTAGCTTCCTACTACCACTACTTTGCTACATTAAATTTAAAATATTCATACTTAAAAAAAGGAAAATATAAAACAAAGATATTGAGAACTTATTTTTCTATCTTTTTAAATATAGTTTGGCTTCTTTTTGTTTGCTGTACATTTCGTGATATTCTCTGGAAGCTCACTACAAGAGAAAATTATTGCATTATCTGAATTACAGTTATTTACAGTGATTCAAATGTAGTGACGCACACAGGTATTTTTCAAGGGGCTTGGGAGGGGGGAGTTGTTGGAGGGTTCACTATTATATCATAAACCGATATGCCGCCAAGCATATACTTTTTATTTTGTCGATTAATGGGACCAAAAACAGTAAAAAATAAATTATTGAATAAATAATTAGCATTAGTTAATTAAAATAATTATTAATAACAAATCCTTAATTAAATTTTACGTACTATATACATAGGATTATAATCAACCAGAATAAAAATCAAGGGCTATAAGGAGGGTCTGAACCCGCCCTCCACTTTGACCACCTGCCCCCTTCAGATGTTATAATGAAATGCAAGCACTTAATTTCCAAGACAGATTCTACAATATATAAATATAACAATAGGTGCAATGAGACAGTAGGACTGAGGCACAATTTAAATTTCAATGTTACTTAAGGTATCCGACTACCCTAAAACTGTGAATTTTGCCAAAAATTGACAATTTTTTATGATTTTATTTTATGGGCCATCTTATTAGCTTTATAAAAATACCAAGTTTATCATTTTCCGTTCACTAGAGCAAAAACTACAGGTGTTTTAGTAAAAGCAAATGCCATTACTTTAAGAAAGATGTCATACTTTAAAACGTGTTTTACTCGAAATGTGATTTTTTGAAAATAATCAAACGGGATCAGCGATTGCTCAAAAAGTTTTGAACATAATTAACTGAAATTTTTTCTGTAAGTTCTGTATAATAGTAGAGTTGTTTTAACCTTCAGATTTATCAATCACTGTTTTATTACAAAATTTACAGTTCCTTATGGGAATATAATCACTGTCTTTTTAAGCATTTTCATATAGTAACCGAGATAAAGTGCTCTAGTTTTTGTAAAAAATAAAATACCTCTTATCCTGAAGGTCATTTCAAAATTAAATAATATAGCAACACATTAGATTTTAAAAATTGAAAATTTGTTCATAAACCTTTGGTGCAGAATGGGCCGTGTTTATGCTATTTTTTGTCAATTTTTACCTATTTTTGCCCATTTTAGTAATAATAATTTTTTTCTCTTCTTAATTTTAGCGCATTTTTCTTAAACTGCACAAAGCAAATCTAAAAATAACAAAAGAAATCCCCATATTTCCTTTTTTTTTTTAAAAAAATGTCGCCCCAGTCGGATACCTTAACACGTTTAATAAGGAACCGAGTATATTCTTAAATGAAAACGACAAATAAATATTTCGGGTTAAAGTCAGGGTTTGTGTTTGTGTGTGGTTTCTATCCTTTCACTTTTAATTACGTATTTGGCGTTTGTAGAAAAAGTGGGGTTTTTTTTCTGTGTTAAGATGATTTGCTAGTAAAGAGATAGAATTTTTTCTTTAAATCTACACAAGTAAGAGTGACCCTCTCGAGACCAAATGTAGTCATCAAATCTGGTGACAAAAAATATATGCCTTTAAAAAATCTCGAAGGAATGAGGATGATTATTTAATGAGATAGTTTCAGAAGCTTCTAGAACAGGGGTACTCAACCTTTTTTGTCTGCTGAGCTGCATACATAAGTCAACTTTTTCACATGGGCCGCATACAGATGTTAGCTATTTTCCGCGGACTGCAACGTGAGGATAAAGGGGAGTGGGAAAAATGTTTTAAGACGAAGATAACATTAAAAATTTAAAGTATGGAAAATTGATCAAAATATTATACATCCTGTTTTGCTTTTTTTAATTATTATTTTTTTATATTTTTTATTCTAGTCACACACTAACACTAAATTAGAAGCCCACACATTTAAGAAACACTCCTATTCGCAATTTTTACACCACTAAACGGTTTCGTACGATTACCAATAATATAACAAACTTCATAGGATGTCTTTGTTACCACTGTGATATTACCGCTGACAAAACACTTTGTTGCTGTTGCAAAGATTATTCAAGAAAGCCTATTTATCACCTCTTGAAAGAAATCTTCGAGGAAAAGAATGAATGAATGATCTAGGAGGTCTTCGAGGTCATTGAATGGTTCTTGTCTATTGGCAATTTTAAATACATCACTTTCGTGACAAATCAAACAACAATTGATCATGTTTGTTTTTCACTACAAATTATTCAACCTCCCAATAGCCTTGAAATGATAGAATACCTTCCAACATTTTTCGCTTGCAAGATACGGAAAATAGTTAAATATTAGTTTCATCCATAAAATTGTCGCTACTCCACTGTAGTCTGTTATCACTAAGCGTAACCATTATAATACCATATGAATTTTCGCGCCAAATTTTTAATACTTTGTTCTTAAATAAGTGAATTTCTCAGAGCAAAAGACCTTGACCGCGCCACTTAAAAAGGCTCAGTGGACGGCAGGTTGAGTATCGGTGTTTTAGAAGATTATTTCCAATCTATGTAAGGGCGATTCAAGCAACGCTGGTGTTTGTCAAAGCTTGTCAAGAACTGTGCAATTCAGTGGTCTCTCATGCAATACTATGACTACCTATTTATATCGTTAAATGTTCTTAAAATATATGCTATTGTGGAATTCCGAAGATTTAATTGCTTCGTACTAAAAGAAATCTTCTGTATTTTATAAAGAGTCTTGATAACGACTCATTCTTAAAGAAACTATTTGTTGGAACATTCCTTGGAATTTTCCAACATTTGAAAGACAATTTACATCGCAAAAATACATATTTTACAGTTAATTATGTAAATTCAATGTTCAGTAATGAAATATCTGAAATTTGTATTATATAACATGTTATACTTCGCACAATATAACTCAATTGAGCCTTGAACCCTGTAAAATACTGTATTAGCTTCATCTTAAGCTTCATATATGTCGTATTTTCATCCGCTCTTTTCTTTAATAAGACGACATATATGAAGCTTAAGATGAAGCTAATACAGTATTTTACAGAGTAAAAAAAATCTAATTCAAGCTTTTGCTTACAGATGGAAATAATCAAATTAAGTGGAATATCACGTGTTTAAGCATGTGTCTTGTAATCTTTATTAAACAACAAATTATTTATGTCCCAATTCCCTAAGTTTATCTTTTCAATGAAATGTCAAGAGTTATCACACATTAAGGTCTTTTAATCCAGTTACGTAATTAATTTCCATTTCTAACACTTCATTTCAGTCATCGTAATTATTTAAATGAATGCATCTAATCTAATTAAATGTGTCTCAGATTGGGGCAAGGTAAATATTGACTCCAATCTTATCGAATAGATTGAACTTTGATCTTCTCGCATTCATATTAATTCTATTATAATTAATTCAGATATGCTTAATTTTAATATATTGAGTTTTACTTCTCTATACTCTATAATGTTAGAAAATATTATATTTTATTAAATTAATTAAATAAGCTAAATATTACTGAGCAGTCAGAGTACCAGTATGTTTGTGAAGAATAACTTAATAATTATTTCTGAGACACACACACTAAGACGGAAAAAATGTAAATAAACTAAAGGAAAATATATAGTGCCTATATTCACAACTCTTGTTGCTTACAATTAGCTGATTGGTATAAGATAATTACTAAACATAACAATTTAGGGTAACATTACCTACAAACCTGAAACTAAAAGGTCAACAATTATTTTTGTCCAATACTTTGTATAAATTGATTAACTATAAGATACTAACAATTAGACGTTGAAGATTTGAAATTTATGGATTCCGTCCATTGATACATTCTAGTGTAAATCCCACATTTTAAATATTGTTAATTTTTTTTTTACCATTAACATAACTCCTGTTTCCCAGTAAAGGATTAGCGAGGAAGATTCTATATGTATGTTACCGTTAAAATGTAATTCAGTTATTTCATAGAATAAATAAATATTTCTTGAAATAATTAGACGAGCCAGTTAAAGTATATAACAGATGAAAATTTTCATACTATATCTAGTTATTCTATAAAATAACTAATAATAAAGCGTTAAAAAAAGTGAAAAATAAGCAATTTCAAAGTTATTTTATAGATCTTAAATAGCTAAAATCTCTCGAAAAATACCTTTTATTTCTATTGCAGATGATTAATTGATAAATAATAAGGAAAAGCAGATGATATAATTTATTATTGCTCATTTTGCTAATATTAGTTAAACAGGAAGGGGGGGATATGTTCCAGAAATAGTTATATTTAAATATTGTTAAAAAAATACGAAAGGGAAGAAAAACGTTTCTTCATAAAAACATCACGTAAACTTTTACAAACAAAATATTAATTTAAATTGTATGAAATATACAAGGGGTGATCAAATGAAAAGATACGAAACGACATAAAAATGAAACAGTTAAATATTTGCATATTCCGCCAAGGGAGAATGTAGCGAGACATCTCGGGATGCCATTGGAGACTCTGACTGGGATCGGATCATGCGTGGGTGCCCGCATGCGCAGGAGAGAGCAAAGGCTCTTATAAAAAGCGGCGTCCAAATGATGCGAGCACAGGAAAAGCATTAACTCCGATGTGTACTGTGAGACACTCCGACGCCTACGCAGGTCCATCAAGAACAAAAGACCGGGGCTGCTCACGGAAGGTGTGGTTCTGCTCCATGATAACGCGCGTCCACACGTCTCCAGAATCACACAAATGGAACTGGACAAGTTCCAATGGGAGACGTTGGACCATTCGTCCTACAGTCCGGACGAATGCGATTTCCATGTGTTTGGTCCACTGAAGAAACACCTGAAAGGAAAGCACTTCAACTCGGACGACGTACTCAAGGACACTGTGAAGGACTGGGTCTCGTCACAGCCACAGGAATTCTGGGAACAAGGAATCCTGCGGCTTGTTCATCAGTGGGGTCGTTGTGCTCAGGCCTATGGTGTATATTTTGAATAAAGTCTATATATTTGTACCCACCGTGTCGTTTCGCACCTTTTCATTTGATCACCCCTTGTACCTTTATTTTACTTTTCATTATTTATCACGTGTAGGATTGCAGTGATGACACTTTGGATTGTATTGCATGTTATTTTTTAAGCAAGCATACTTTTTAAAATTACACAGTTTTTTTTTACACGAGCCGACAGCTATAATTGATTCAAAATTGACTAAAAAGCAGTTAGAACTGGTTCAAAGAACTTTAAAGTGACGTCTTTCATACACTAACGATAAAGTAATCGTTATTCAAGAGAACAACTACTTTAATCGTAGAATTCAAAAATTTTATATACTTAAACTGACTTGTCGTTATTTCATGAAATTCCTAGTTATTCTGTGAAATAACGGATTTCACACTTAAACGGTAACATATATATATTTGGATTACCAAATTTTTCTCTCTTGTTGTATTAAAATTTTATACACAATCTAATATCAGAACTCATCGGCAAATGAAAGTCACACACATATAAGTAAAGAACTAAAATGAAGCAAATTTTAACAAAATTTTAATTAATCTTAAGTTACACAGAATTTATTGTGAATAGAGAAAGGTTTTGGAAATTTCCTGTACAACTTTGAATCCATGCACCATTTTAAATAATTACGCGTACAAACATCAAACACTTAATGAATATTAAAACTATTACGAAGTCTGCATCGATTGCCTCGGTGAACGTTGAGTTAACTATATTGCTAAACAATTTCTAATTGAAGTATTTGTTAAGGTTACTTTCTATAAAGTGATCAGCTGTAAATGAAGCATTTAATCAAAAAGAAGTAAATTTGTATTGATAGTTTCAACATCTTTTATTTTATTGTTCGAGTTATATACTAAAATTTTGCTGGTTTTAAGGAAATAATTATTCTTCCAAAATGTTCGAATATTCTTAAGACACTCATGTCCAAGCTTTCAAAATATGTTAAATCACTTTTTTATTTGCGATGGTAATTTTATGTCATTCTAGATTTCTAATGCTCTCAAAATCCTTTGAAATGAATGTAAGAAATTTTATTGTAACTGTGCCATTCTTTAATGACTTCGAAAAACATGTTCTAAACTCTTGAAAGCAAGTACATTGTTATAGAAAGTTTGGACGTGGTTCTCTTTCCCGTCGAAAGGATATTACGGCTGGAAAGATGATTTGCAAGCAAAAAGAGATAATACTTTTTTATAAATAAGAGTGATCCTCACCAGACCAAAGTTGCTGATCAAATCTGGTGACAAAAGTAGATGCGCTTAAAAAATCTCGGAGTGTGAACGATTACTTGATGAAATAATTTCAGAAGCTTCTATAAGATTATTTCCAATGTATGTGTATGGGTGATTCAGAAAAAAAACATTGGTGTATATGTCAAAGCTTCTAAACAAATTCAATGGTTTCTGGTACGATATTGTGACTACGGATTTATATCGCTTTATGATTTTAGAATCTATGCTCTTGTAAAATTTCAGTGACGTAAGGTATCCGACTACCCTAAAATTGTTAATCTTGCCGAAAATTGACATTTTTTTAATGATATTTTTTTATTATTTTCCATTTACTAGAACAAAAACTACAAGTTTTTTAGAAAAACCAGACGCCATTACTTTAAGCATGATTTCATACTTTAAAACGCGTTTTACTCGAAATGTGTGCTTTTTTTTGTTTGTTTTTTAAATGCTCAAACGGGGCCAGTGATCGCTAAAAAAATTTGAAAATAACTAACTGAAATTTTTTGTGTTTGTTCTGTATAATAGTAGAAGAGTTTTAACCTTCAGATTTATCAATCACTGTTTTATTACAAAATTTACAATCCCTTATGTGAATATAATCACAGTCATTTTAAGCAATTTCATGTAATAACTAAGATAAAGTGTAGTAGTTTTTATAAAAATTAAAACATCTCTTATCCTGAAAGTCATTTCAAAAATGAATAACATAGCAACACATCAGAATTAAAAAATTGAAAATATGTTCTTAAACTTTTGGTACAGAATGGGCCTCGTTAATGCTATTTTTTGTAAATTTTTACCTATTTTCCCCATATTAGTAATAATAATTTTATTTTCTATTCTTAATGTTAGCATATTGCTCTTATAATATGCTAAACAAATCTAAAAATAACAACAACAAAAATCCCCATATCTCATTTTTTTTTTTAAGTTGTCGCAATCAGTCGGATATACCTTAATAACTTCGCACTAAAAGAAATCTTCTATATTTACAAAAGAGTTCCTAATATATATTATGATTCATTCCTAAGGAAACTACTTGTTAATTTCTATTTAAAGGTAACAACACCGTAACATTACACATTCTATAGTATTCTGTAGTTTCTTTGAAAAGAGAGCATTAATATCTTAGATCACATAATGAACCAGGATTTGAACTACTAAAGTAGTTTCTGGCGAGAAAGAACGTGAGTGAATAGGGAGCAGCAGCTCCTTATTTTGATTTTAACATTCTCATCATAGTTCTGATAGTAGGTCTTCTACTTAGTTTAGAAATCACAGAAAAAAGCTAACAAGAAGTATTACTTTCCATAAGAATATAGCAACTACTGTAACAAGATATGTTTCTGTAAAGAAAATCTTCTAAGTCTTAGATTTATATTATAAGCTATGATGTATCCATGGTGATTTCTAATAAATACGTAGCTTCTTTATGCGTGCTGAATATGTCTGGAAAGTTAATAGAACGAATGAAAATAAATACGATCACCCCCTACTAAAATCTTGTAGCATCCATAAACTTTCTTACATAATTTCTTTTCGTGGATAAGTATTTAGACATCAAAGGAGATGGGTGCCTTTCACCCACTCTATCAAAAAGAGACATGCGAATTATCATTACTCCTAGTGTTGTCAGCATGAGAGGACTGTTATTGCGAAGTTGAATTTATTGATTTGATTAATAAAATTGAAAGGACTGGACGGCGCCGGGAGCATCCAGGAAATAAAAAAGCGTTAAAAAATAAGGAGACTATCCAGAACTTCAACCTCTCCTCTCCGGCGTTTGCCTTTTATGCCTGGTTGTTGTGCCCTTTTTTATTACAGTGGATCGGTCATAAATAAGAAAGTTATTAAGAAAGTTTTGCGAATCGGATGGGGTGAAGTTTTAGTAGATGAGCCTCGGGGTTTTTTATTATTAGATTTTGAAGATGTGTGCTCGGAATGAGTAATTTCTTATCGTTTGCAGAGGTGTTTTTCGACGCACGTGTAATGAACGACCATAAATCTAACTTTAGTAGAAACTAGAGTTAACTGCAATATGCACATTTTTTTGGCTATATATCTATATTTTTAATCCATGTTTTGAATGTCTTCAATATTTTAATTTAATTTTAAAATTTGTGCAAACATAGCATATTACTTTATGACAGTGCTTCTGTGTTTTCAAAGTATTTAAAAACCGCTGAAAAATAGCGTATATAACAGTACCACTGTTAGTTGTCGAAACATTTCGATTTGTGTTCATTTCGAGC
Organism: Trichonephila clavata; assembly: GCA_019973975.1. Classification (NCBI taxonomy): domain Eukaryota; kingdom Metazoa; phylum Arthropoda; class Arachnida; order Araneae; family Nephilidae; genus Trichonephila; species Trichonephila clavata. The sequence goes on from BMAO01022159.1 coordinate 210,552, forward strand.
TTGAGTTCATCATTCAAAAAAGCTATGAGTGGCTCGGCTTCTAGCAAACTGAAGTTAACTTTAAAATCACCACTCAAAATCATGGGAAGCGAGTGATAGTTTTTTTTAAAAAAAGAGCAGAACCACCTTCGGTATATGGTAAAAGTAAAAAATGCAGGAAATCTTTAAATTTTTGAACCGTTTGATTCGGAGAAACGTATACGACCACCGAAGTCACTGTTTGTCCATTTTCAAATAAGCATTTTGCCACACATATGTCCCCAATATCTTGACTAACAATACCCAGTCCACTTGTTTGACGATAAGTAATATCCATATCCACAACATGAGAGTTCTGTTTACGATAGATCGTAACACCAGCTGCTCTGTGGCCCGGTTGTTTAAATTGTACACAGCAATCGAAGTCAGGTATCGAAACACATTCGTCATTGTCTAACCACGTCTCTGCCTAAAGGACTTAGCTTCTTCTCTGATCCTAAAGTTATAAAACAAAAAAAAAAGATCCCACGGCCTAGACCGCAGGGAGTGGGAGTGGGGGCGAAGTCCCCACTCCCCGAATGAAGGAGAAAAAACAGAACTTCACTGAATAGCACGCGCTTCCCCAACTTCCTGTTACGCATTTCCGTCCCTTTTCACGAAGTCACTCCCCCAAATCTCCAGCAATCGAGAGGAAAGATGTTACACATCAAAAAATATATATTTACTGAAGGAAAGCAAAGCAAAATACATTCTAAACTATGAAAATTAACAAAATACTTATCCTATTACTAAAAAGTAATTTAAATATTTATTACTTAAAAGTAAAATATACAAAATTCACTGCTTATAGTGGTAATTTGTACGGTTTATAAATAAGGCCGTATTGTAGCTTTAGCATAAAACTACATTATTATTGCATTCAATACATTGTCATTGTATAAGGGGTGCGAGATGATAATTATGATTGAAATTTGGGTCGCAAACTTCGTAAGTTTGAGAAGCACTGCCTTAGAACATAAACGTCGTAGTGTTCGATCTTGGATATTTTCCCACGTTAAACTCCATGACTGTTGAGACGTCTCTAGTTCCCTTAAAGGAAATGAATCCTTTGGTGGGAACCGTCTCAAACCATTTAACTTCCAATTAAAAGTAACGCAATTCGCTTGCCAGGGCCACCGTTTTTGTCATAGGCGCACGTATGCGGAGTACTGGGGGAGGGGGGGGGCAAGGGGAAAGAAATGCACAAATAAGCAAATTTTTCTCTGAAATAAGTTAATTCTCTGCAAACATTGTCACAATCATTTTTTGCATTCCAAGGCCTTCGGAATAGTTTTACTGAGAGCAATGTAAAGATAAAAATCGTACTTTGGTAGGACGGATATATGTCTCAGCACTCAACACACCAGTTCAACAGGAAGCGATATATACACCGGAGGCACTCAAAGGATTTGTAAATCAGTTCTTCTTCACCAGAGATTCCCAAACCTTTTTGCCTCATAGACACCTTGCCATATTTTTCCCTTTTCGGGAGACCCCTACTTACCTAATATTTGAGTTTTTGCAAATTTATCAACTTCTGTGTTTTCTATCTCGGGCTTTCCACCTATTGACATCTTTATAATCAGAAATAATGAATTCAAGAATGCAGTGAAGAACTGTACCAATAAGAGTCTAGATGGTACCCTGCGATTTTCTGATCTCCCTCATCCTTCTGAACGATTTCCCCTTATTTTTGTTAATTACAGTAAAAATATTGAAGACAACTTTCCTGTTGTCTGCTTTACAGATGGTAGCAAAATTAACAATAAGGTTGGCCTTGCATTTGTTATTTTCCAAGATTTTATTGAAATTGAAATTCGTCAATTTAGAATAAGAGATGAATGTAGTGTGTTTCAGGCTGAATTACTTTGCATAGCTCAAGCAGTCTCATGGATCTGTAAAAACGAAAACCTTTCATCGGATTTTTTAATTTGCAGCGATTCTCTTTCATCTTTATATGCTTTAAATAACATTGATTTTCAAAATCCAACTGATAGTTAAAACGCAAATTGATCTCAATTTTCTTCGAAGCCCAGAGGTGTAAAAGTTTCCTTTTCTTTTGTTCGAGGTCAAACAGAAATCTATGGCAATGAACGTGCTGACTGGCTTGCAAAAGAAGCTACAAAATTAAGTTTTTTGATTCCTATGAGCATTCCGAAATCATATTATAAAAATATTTTTAAGGAAAAAATTATTTCCGATTGGAATAAATTATATCAAATATCAAATAATGCGCTCTTCACCAAGGAATTTATTCCTTCTATTCAGAGACGTTTAAAGGCTAAACACTTTCTACCTAATTTTATGCTTACCCAGTTTCTAACTGGGCATGGAAACTTTAAAGCCTATTTGAAACGCTTTAATTTGTCGCCAACTGACCAGTGTTCTTGCTCCAGTGACACAGTCCAGGATGTCAAGCATCTAATATTTGCTTGTGCTAAATTCTCTTCCGAAAGACGTACTCTCATTAATTGCCTACAAAAGAACAATATAGCGTGGCTTCCTCCTTTCTCTGCCTTTGTTCAGAGCAAGTGTTCTTTTACATCGTTTTGTGCATATATTAATAGCATTTTTTCGCGTATTGTTTAGATTGTAAATTAAAATTCTTTTTTTTACTATTTTATTATTTTTTGTGTGTTTGCTAACACATTTACTGTGTATGTATGTATATATCTGTTTTTTAAAGTGCGTATATATATATATATATATATATATATATATATATATATATATGTCTGTGTATATATTCTTAAGTATTTGTGTGTCTGCATGCTTTTACGTATTTTTATTTTGAAAATTTTATTCTGATCACACATGTGCTTCCAAATCTTCACCGTTGTATAATTTTAATTACCGAATGTCTCCGTTTTTGCATGTGAGCAATGCTGTATTTTGTACTGTGTTTATTGTATTTGCATCCCGTCTTGTTTCTTTTTACCTTTCGATTTCCCATTTGTGCTTGTATCCCTGTACTTAAAACTTCCTACCACTATTGATTGAGTATTACGTTTGTAAGCCTTGTGTTATACTTGTTGGCACACAAGGAGTCTACCTAGAATCTCAAAAAAAATTTGATTTTGACAGCTGGTATAGAGCTACTTACTTTAAAACATTGAAATGTCTAACTGTAGTGAAGTACAGTGTTTAAAAATTAAGAAAGAACATGTTAATTAATTAAATCAAAATTTAATTATTGCATAAAATAACTAGTACGTAAATTAACTGAGCAACAAACAAATGTTTTTAGAGTGAGGGATGAATCTGGGGATTCAATAACAAATTTTTAACAGTTTGTACCAGTCTTTGTCAGGTTTATCCTAAATATCTCCTCGGTTAATAGTGTCCAGCCTTATCTTCTTTTCTTTTGTTTTGGAGTTAGGCAAACGTGCTGAAACTCCTCAGTTGAAAAAGCAATTACAAGCTTTCTCAAAGTATTCCATAAAATGGAATAAGTAACAGGGGTACATCTATTTAAAGCCAAAATTGCTGACATCCATTTCTGAACTTTAATTTAAGATCTTCGTTAGAGCCTAATTCTTGTAATTTGACATTTTTTTTTTCAATTTGACCATATGAATTGATTACCTACTGTAATATTACCATAATCAAAGCATTATCAAACCTAATTTCAAAATCTAAAAAAGGGACATTTAAATGTTGAATGTAGGTTAAAACGTCTTTTTCCTGGCAGATTTTCTGAGACAATTAAGAAACTGGGAAAATTTGTGACGCCCAATATTATACTATTTTAGCTTAATTCTTACACTCAAGAAACGCTAAAATACGGTCCTTATTTTAATAAAATTTATGTTGTCACCTTGAAACTGCAAATTAACCTCATTAAATTCAGTAAATAAACCTGTTAAATAGGTGAGTCTGGTTTCCATTTGAGTGAATTTCCTTTTAAAATTAAAGTCAAGATCTGGTTTAATGAGAGTCACAATCGTAGACCCCCATTTACACCTCATGGACCCCAAAATTATTTTTTTACTAACATAGACCCTTTGAAGGTCGTCATAGACCCCTGGGGGTCTATATAGACCACTTTGGGAATCACTGTTCTACACAGTGGGCTATCAATGGCACTAGGTGTCGAACAATTTGACGACGCCGACGACAGTTTGTAGCCATGGACACTTGGATTTAACGAGACCACTTATTCTTTTTTTTTAATTTATGAACACGCCGCAAAAAAAAAATAATGGTAATTGTAATGTAATGGTAATGGTAATGCAATTGTGTTTTTTATGGAATGTTTCCATTCTAGCAGATGTCTTGACTAACAAAAGATCTAACCAGAAATTTTCTATGTCAATTACATACATTAAATAACTCAACTAGCATTAACAATCTGATTGATGCTCATTTTAAATAACGTTTCAGGCTTTTATGTATGCATAAAAACCGTCAATTTTGTTTTAAGTAATACGTTAGAGAGTTTGACAAACATTCTGTAACTAAAAGAATTTCAGTTAAATAAAAAGACGGTTTATATCTTACAGTATTTTTTCTTTAGAATATCTTAATAACTGACTCATTCAATCATTCAATTATACTGCTGTTGAAAAAACTGCTAAGGGAATGGACCAAATCCATTTGAAATAAAATAAAATAAAATATACGAGCCAAAAAATTCTAAAAGCGTACCTCTCAATCAATACTTAAAAACTCATTTCTTTCTCGAAAAAAGATGCGTTTTCACTAGACCCTTTGGGAGTTATTCCGTTAATTCTAAAAAAAAGTGCAAAATAATCCTCCCAATACAAAAGAACGTCCCCTTGAAAAAAGAATTCGAACAACAACTAAATAAGAGGGGACATTTATCAGCCACTCGCATTGTTGCTGTGATAAACTCTTTCACACCCTTTTGTGATTGCTCCCAACAAAGCTGAACGAGAACAAAGTTGTATAAATGTTGTGCTTATCTTCATTTCCATCAACAAATGAACGCATTTTGACTTTCCGTCCAATTTTTTTAAATAAACCTCTTTGGTGGTACTCATAAAAGCCCTGGAAGGTGCATTTTATGTCAAAGAGTAGATAAGGATGTGTACCTAACCTTAGTGAAGTAAGTGCTTTCATAATTTTTTTTCATTCAATTATTGCTTATTTTTCGGCAGCATTCTGGTGAAAGACGAAGGACAAAGAATATGTTCCGCGTCACATTCTTGAGCTTAGAATGAAAAGGATGTTAATAAACCTTAACGATGTCCTTTTAATTAGCGATGATGTACATGTGTATTTTTCTACAGTTAAGCTCTTAAATAAAGAAATTTGTTCAATGCATTTTGGGTAATAGATTAAATGCTTGATCAGCTGTGAAGGAGAGCCACTAACTTAAAGAACTTTTACAACACATTGTAAGGTTAATCTGTATTGTTCTTTATGTTAACATAGTGTTCCACTCAGATAAGCCTACAAAGGGCGAAGAATATTTTATCCATGATGTAAACAATGCTTAGCTGTTAATATATATTTTGTTGAAACTTTTTCAACAAAGCAAACATTGCCTTTTTTTAATTTATTACATTTTCTGAAGATCTTCAGAGTTCTTCATCAATGTATCCTTAATCAGGGTTTTAAATCTCTTGTAATTCCTATGTCATGTCTTCCTATTCAAATTTTTATTTTGAGTCAGATTAAATAAGAATGAAACTTGTCTTAATTAAAAACTTTCAGAAAGTTTTAAACGATGAATATTAATTTAAATAAAATTCTCTGTGTCAATATAGGAAATTTTATTGCATAAATGTTTTATTGAAAGAGAGAAACATATTTAAATACCGTAAAATATACATATAAGCATTTTGTACGGGGGAGATGGAGGTTATGGAGTTCACAATAGATGAGAACCACTGAAGAAAATAACAGGCGAGTTTATATCACACACACAAGTTGCTAAATTCATGCGAACTTTAAATGAAAGTTAAGGATAGTCAACCAATGCATTTATGTCTTTAATTTTTTTTTTCATTTCAAACTAGTATAGTTTCATTTTTATTACGGTTTTTTAATTTAAAAATCAGTTATTAGGCTTAGAAATGAGGCAACTGTCTACTGTGTCTAGATCCTTCCCTTTCCCTTACAGAAATCATTACAATTATAACTCATTTACTAATACTTAAGGCTAAATTTCCAAGTTTCGTAGTTAAAATATTAGTGAGAACCCTCAAATATATCAAATATTTGTCACATGAAATACTGATTATTATTGCAAATAACAGCCAAAAGACCATTGAAGTTCTTTCTTAACGCAGTGATTACTTTTAAGAATGGCAACTTCTCATGCTTTATATGTGTAAACTATATTAATAACTATATTTACTGTTAAGCATCTGACAAAGATCATCATTCTTAAAAAATACGAGTAAGTAATATCGAATTATTTGAATAAATATTTGAACAAGAATAAATATTTTAGATAAAAAATTGCATTACTCCTTGCGTTAATTAAATAAAATTTTCATAAAAGTTATAATTATTCGATAGAAAATTATTCCCAATCATACCCGATTCATTTTTTTCAGGATTAAAGTCACTATTACTCATTTACCACGATAACATGTCAGATGTTACACATTATATGCGACTACTGTAGGGCTCGTTTAGTTTTTCAGGATTAAAGTCACTATTGCGTATTTACCACGATAACATGTCAGATGTTACACATCATATGCGACTACTGTAAGGCTCGTTTTTTTCTTTTTTTTTTAATTTTAACCACTTTCAAATTATATTTAGGCTTGTATCTCATTTACCAAAGTTCATCGGTGTAATATTTAAAACTTTTAAGATTTAGTTCAGTTTGAAGTGTAACAACTCATGTTACTTTCTACAATGAATACAGGACCCACCACTGCAGATGAATATCATTGCCGTCAAACCAGACTACCTATTAATTCAAAATATTTTCTCTTTCAGGGAAACTCATTCCAACTTATTCAACAACAGTAAATTTTAGAGACTCGTCTCTAGACCGGTGTGTAATCTAAGTCAATGCAGTTTAGTCTATTAGTAGCCACGGGCCCATTTGGTGATTTTAGAATGTTTCGTGCACCACTCGGCGCCAAAAATATATTTGGTACGCCAGACAGTTTAGTTTCAATCTATACATATATCAGTCAGTATTGTGTGTAGCAGAAAGTGTGTATTATGTGCTTCGTTTCTTTACACAAGTAAACAAATTTGAGTTTCGACTGTACGTTGAACGGAACAGAATTGTCATATTTGAAGTATTTGTGGTTAGGTGTTGAAATTAAAACGAAATACTTTACATAAATATTGAATTTATATATAGAAATTAGAATATATAGAAGATTACATAAATATAAATTATATATACAGTCGACTCTCGATAATTCGAAGTTGAAGGGACCAATGAGAAACTTTGAATTATCAAGAGTGTAGAAAAATACTCCCAAAATACATGAAGAGAAATTTTTTTCTAACACATTTAAATTTGAAACTATGTAATAAAACAACAATTGCACATATGTATAATATTATTTAAAGTATTTTCAAAAAGTACATATTGTGTGTGTACAGTATAAATATTATACAGAAGTAAAAATCCTGTATTAAAAGAATATATTTTTGTGTTAAAAACACAACTATTAAAAGAATATATACTGTACATAATACATTTTTTGATGAAAATATCTGTTATCTTTTTTGGTTTTATGCCATTCAATCTAACTTTGTCAATAGATAGTTCTAGAATAAATGAAGCTTGAAAAACGTCCGCATCCATATGATTTTGAAGGGAAAAGTTGTGTAGTTTGCTTAGTGATATTTAGCTTCTGTCAGACTTATCGAAGTCAACTCCGATGGTCCTCATAGGGACTACGTTACAGGGAGACAAACAGGGACAATACAGCACAAAACATATAATCTCTAACGTGTGTGCTACAGGACTCTACATGATAGTGAGTGTTTGAATTGTCGAGAGTTTTATTAGATCACGTCGAATTATCACGTGTTGTATTCTGGCCGGCAACAGATTTTACTTCGAAATATTGAGTGTACCAAAACGTTTTGTTTTAGTTCGAAATATTAAGAATTTTTCTAGGGGCTGAGCATGTACTTCGAATTAGCTAGAGGTTCGTATCATCGAAGATTTAATTTATCAAGAGTCGGCTGTATATATCTATTAACTTACTCAGTTTTTTGTTTTTTATTGAAATGATTTTTTTATTGACCATTTTACAACAATTCTCATTCGGCGATTGTAGCTGATATCAAATAATTTTTTCTCTCTTATAAAGAGAACTGGAATTTTAAAAAATACAGTTAAAAATTTATAGGAAAAGGGGTATGCTCTTTTTTTTTATACAAACATAATCTACACTACAGTTGTAAATGCTTGCGTACTTTAACAAAACCATGCCATTATTGGAATTTTAATGAAGTATTGACCGAACAAGTCTCCGGTGGTCGTCTCTTTCTAAACCTAAAAATCACGGTAGACTTTCTCTACAAAAGCACACTTCAAAATGTGTTCCCAAAAACATAAGTGTTCCCAACACGCATTACACGTGTTCCCAATATCGCATTACTTAGAAAGAACTTTAAAAAAACAAAGAAAATGCGCAGTGTGCAAAAAAGTGTAAGAAAACAATGTGGTAAATAAAACGTTGGGTTACACATGGACTGTATGAAAAAAAGCATACGTAACAACTATTTCTGTATGCATAAAATAAAGCCTACAATAAAAGAAAGTTTCTTATTAATTTTCTATCACGCACGCTGCCACAATTTCACTTTAGGAATTTTTTTTCAAAAACATCAGATATTTTCAGAGCAAAAAAGGAAATATAATCTATATATATAACAATGGATATTTGTATATATGAAATCGCTTAACTCCAACACCGTTCAACTGATCACTATGAAAATTGGCATGTATATGTATTTTTTTGTGGAGAAAGTTTTTGTGCTATCCTCTTTGTTGCAATTCCCTACCAAATCCCGCTACAGCATATCAAATTCTGCACCATTCAATCAATGCACATTGCCAGCACAGTGAATTTGATTGATAGGTTCTTTAATGTTAATTTATATAATAATGAATGTCTGTGTTTATGATCGTTCACACAAACTTTCAATCGATAATATGGAAATTGGCATGTATATGTATTTTTTTGTGGAGAAAGTTTTTGTGCTTTCCTCTTTGTTGCAATTCCCTACCAAATCCCGCTACAGCATATCAAATTCTGCACCATTCAATCAATTGCCAAGTTGGCAACATGGTCGCCAAGTACAGAGAAATTTGATTTGGTTAGGTTCTCCTTTAATGTTAATCTATATATACATAAATGAATGTCTGTGTTTATGACCTCGCTTCACACCAACACCTTTCAATCGATAACTATGGAAATTGGCATGTATATGTAGTTTTTTGTGGAGAAGGATTTTGTGCTATAATCTTTGTTGTATCTCCTTCCCCACCAGGTGGCACCACTTCTGCACCGTCCAATCAATCGCCAAGTTGCCAACAGGGTTGCGAAAAATGATGCCAACTTGGCTCTATCACCAACATTTCGCTGCTTCCATTGAATCGTAATTATAATGTAAGGAATGGTGTTGCTTGCGAATATTATAAATTTAACGTAAAATAAATACAACAGAAAGTAATATTAACGTATTACACATCGAGTTATAAATTATTTACACTATTTTAAGCGTTCATTGTACAAATTTTCTAACAATGTGTTACTTTTGCTGAGCAGACATCAGCTTAGGAAGGTGTTTTCAAAAATCGAACCACAAGAGAGTTACGGTGCATTATAAATAAAATAAAAAATACTTTTCATCAGCTATTAGATTTTCAGACTTAAATTTTAACAAATATGGTTTTTTGTTCTGCTGAGATAAGCAAAAAGCTTTTTTTTTGTTTAATTTGCAGTTCACGTAAAATTAACTCATTAAAAACTCTTTAATCCTTCAATCTGTATTGTTTAATTTTTCAATTCAGAGAAGAAGAACGGGTGTACCAGCTAGTACGAATATAATTATACTGTTATACGATTTCGGGCATATATATAACTTATCTAGGGAAAAAATATTTTTCATTGGCAGCTAATAAATTAATGGTTTGTTTCATTTTTTAAAAAAAAAATATTTTAAACAACCTGAAGGAACTACCAAAAAAAATTACTCTCATTTAATTTTATTTCAATAACACACACACAAATCACTATTTCCACTTCAAGCCGAATACTAGGTCACCGATACGAGATTAAATTCGAAGGAAGCTTTCAAGAACAATTGATTTATGAAGGGATAATTACTTACTAAGAGGAGTTAAGAGAGAAATTAGTCCACGAACGAGTCGCAAAAGAAGAAAGATTAACTGCAGCTTTATCTTCTTAACATAGAACTCATATGTACCTGATCCGCGCAAACTTTCAACATTGCAATCTAATTTCGTCTCCTTATGATCACAATAATCATAATAAGGTAATGTGACTTAAGATCTATTGATTTGCGTATAAGAAATTGTGTAAAATACGTTTAGATATATTTTGAAATGCAGGTTTTCAATAAAAGAACCTTTTTATTTGCAAATAAAATTAACTAATTGGAATTTTCTTTAATCATGGTCTCCATTGTTATCCACTCTATGTTAAAAAACTTTAAACTATTAAGTTTTTAATTAAATGTATACATATACAGTTAAAGTTTATACCATGATATATAAATCATCTATAAATCACACTATTTATATATTGATCAGTATTAACCCCTTGCGTACCGTGTTAATACATACTACGTATAGGGCAATATCCCATTGAAACCTCACGTAGATGCATGGCTTGCTTAGGTGTACAACCAGTGTAACCAGCACAGGAAGCATTATAATGTGGATTTTCTTTTATTGGGATAGTATAAAATTACAAAAGTTAAGTTACAAAATGTCTAAAAAAAGAAAATATTTGAAAAAAATAGGAAAATTAAAATTACTAATTTTTGTAAAATGGCTCGAAATGTTCTTCGGAGCAAAAACTTTTCCACATGCTTTACGTAAGTGTATTATGATTTTTGTTCCATTTCTTCATCTTTATCACAAATAGATAAATCAGAGTAAAAATCCGTATCAGAGCCACTTTCGCATTCACCGGTTTCCGACATATATTCTCCATCAGTATCACTTTCGTTAAAAACCAACGACGATACCATATTGGCAAGTAAAAGTAAAAATAAAGAACAATAAATTATAGTTTTTTAAAAAAAACTAAAAAACACGCTTTTATAGAGAACTAACTAAAAAGTTAAAAAAATAATTCTTAAAATAAGAATAAAATATGATTAACGAGATAATTCATGTCATTGTGGTAAAAGTGTGGGGTGCTCTATATTAACCGTTATAATTCCTTACTAGTTCTATTCCGAAATGCTGAGTTAGTGTAAAATTGTGGTACAAAGCACCCCACGCTTTTACCACAAAGTAATTCTCTCGTTAGTCCTATTTTATTCTTATTTTAAGAATTTTTTTTTTTACTTTTTAGTTCGATTCATTATAAAAGCTTGATTTTAAGTTTTTTTTTAAAAAAAACTATAACTAATTTTTCATTTTTTAGTTCAATCTACAATAAAAACGTGTTTTTTTTAGTTTTTAAACTAGAATTATTTTTGTGTTTGATATTTGGAGCCCAAATTACGTGGCTGCTGGAATTAGTCTTACTTTTCAATGATATTAATTAACGAGTCTAAAGGGTATTTATTCTCTCCTTTTACGGGGCGTCGGATGAGTCCCGTATCGTTATATATTTCAAAGATTCCGTCGTATAGATACAGATGAGACTAATAAAAGTGTGTTAAGAAGAAATATTAAGTGTTAATCGTGTTATCATCTTTTAAACCTCTTACTATAATGCTAATTCTTATCATCACTTTTAAACGTATTGTTTGATAAAAATAAAAAAATATTAGCAGTTAGAGCATTAACTATTTTCTTTTCACATGCACAAGTCTTTTTTTAATTTCCATTTTCAGAAAAACTACACAACTGTTTATATTATGATAAGAAATTGCTAACTCACCCACCCTCCCCTTTTCTCACATAAAAAACACTTCTTTTGTTTATTTTATCTGTATTAACCATAAGTGTGTTCGCTTTTAGGGTTGTACTTTAATCTTTTAGTCGCTAAATCTGGAAATGGTACATGGAATTAGTCGCCAAATCTGAAATGGTATACGCAATAAGTTAAATCTGGAAGTTGCAAAATTTGTAATTAGTCGCCAAATCTCGAATTCGTTATTCTTGATGATTCTGATCAGGGCAATGGAACAAAATTATGAAATTATTGTATTGTCATCAGTCCTTGAAAAGTGTGGGAAATTTCGAATAAATCTGACCTTTCAAAGGGGGTAAAAATCGAGTTCAAACATTCCGTTCCATACATGTGAAACTTATAAAAGCGTGTTAAAAATAGTCGTACAAACTTAAGAAAGCGAAACGAAACACTAACAAACATGCGTCTAAGCCAGCGGCAAAAGGAAAATGGAAATGTGTGTCGTAATATCAAGGTTAGTATCCTCAGAAATCCGGGATTTCTGGGGATGTAAGAAAGCGCAATCTGGTACGGGGATTAATCGCATAAAATTTTTTTTTTAATTTTGAATACTTACGAAACTTAACATCACTACAACTTTAATCGCAGATGATAGATTCGTTGTCGCATACAGTAAGATTGGGAATTCGGGATATAATCAAATATCTTCACAAGGAACAATAAGGTTGTCACGCTTTACCTTGGACAGAATTAAAACTTGAATGTGATAAAATCTGGAAGTTAAAGAGGTGTTATATCAACTTAAAATAATATTTTTTCGTTATTCAAAGTACGAAGTGCCCTAATGGTGTTGAAATGCATTAAATAAAATAATCTTGCGAGATTTTTACTACAAACAAAAACCACAAATTCTGTAGACTTTCATCTAAGGTCCAATACCAACGATTAACTACGACGTTAAATAAAATAAAACAAGAAAATTTTTTCAGTTTGTTTTTTCAACTAATTATATCCACGTTATGTGACTATAATATTTTTAAATATAATTATCTACTCTCCATATTATTCTAAACCTGTTCTGCTATCACCTTACATATTTTTTTTAAAAAAATAATTTTTCTAAGATACAAAAAAAAAAATCTTTAAATTTACAATACACACTCATACAATAGAATATTGAAGTTTAAATATTCTCCAAAAAAATTTTTTTGAAGAGTCAAATATTATGCATTCTAAATATTTATAAGTATATTTAAGATTACTTTTTAGAAGATTAAAATTTTCCAACACTTTGAAAGTACTTGAAGGTATTAAAACAATCACTGGCATATGCTGTAGGGGGGGAAAGTAGCTAGAAAACTAAAGAGGAGGGTCTTATTTTTATGTATTTATTCATTATCTCAAAGATATTATATTAGCTTTTGTAAGCTTTCGCTTTAAAAATAATCCACCTATTATTTTCTATTTATTTTAGCTTATAGTTTCAGCTAAGTATTTTAAACACACTTTTTTTTAATCAAGTGTTTCAAATTCAACGTAAAGTAATTTTTATTAGATTTTCGAAATTTACATAAAAATTGGGCAACAAAACTTTAAAATAAGTTGTAGTTACATCTAAAATAAAACACAGTTCTATATGTAATAATAAAAATGTCTTTTTTACAAAAATAAAATTATTCGCGAATTTTTAATTTCCCCCTTCTTTTTTGGTTTTTTTTTTCTGATTTTCGCAAATGGAAAAAAAAAGTCTTTTAGTATATTCTTTGATAAAGTGAAACCAAGTGGTTTATATACCGTTTATTTACATGGTTCATTTTCTTTAATGTAATCTTGGTTTTACTTTGAACGTGATTAAAAAAAAAAATAAGCCAAGTTTTTGAAATTTGATTAAAACACTTTTAATCGAAAATTTATGATCTACGTAATTAGAAATATATTTCACAGCATTTCATTTCAGTAATTTAAGAATGTAGTTCTCTCACTTGTAAATAGCAATATCAATGAAAAAAATTAATCAAAGAAATCTTCCCTTTTTTCAGTTTTTAATAGTAACATATAATTTTTTGTAAAAAATAAGGTACCCTTAAAAGTAATCCCAGTGTGCCTGCAAAAGCATATGTCTGAAGCAAGCAAATTATAAAATTTACAAGAAAATCAGTCAACTAGCAAAGAGCATAATTTAAGTAACAATTTAGATGTTCATGTTTTCCTGTTGTCCGCATTGTATCTCCAAGAGGAAACAACTATAAATGCCACTACGACGTTTCCGAGAATTTTATGGATAAATCAACGACATTTTCGCACAGGGTCACACAATCGTAGGGCTGTTTTTAACCTCCCCGGCGCCTAGGCACGTGAAATTGTTCAGTCCCCCTCCTCCTTTCATTCAGTTCTTACCTTTGCCAGGGAAGGCTTTTCCTTAGCTCTCTGGTTCATTTTTTACTTTATGTGGCATCACGTTTCAATTACACACCCCTTTATAAATTAGTACTGTAAATTAATGCAATCGTTTGCAATTATAGTATAGAGTATACATTATTATATGAACTTTTTCGATGTTAATTATCATCTTTTTCATCGCTTATCGTGTTACTATCTTTAACTTTTAGATGTCCTTACTCTTTGTTGAGTCACTGTCATTGTACTTGTACAACAAAGGTTTTCTTCGAGCTTTGATCATTGCAAAATCATTAATGACTTCATTGTAATCCATTTCCATTGTATTGTCCTTTTCAGTGTATAGTACATCAAACTGTTAAGGTTTTCTTTTTCCATAGTAGATATAATTTCAGTCTTTACTCTCTTAAGGACAGAAAGGCTTCTCTCATGCCTCGCTAGGCGTTGGTACGTCCGTAGCAGCTGTCGCCATCTGTCGTGTATGAACCGAGCCAAATCGTACTGTCACCTGCATGGTGCTCAAAGCTAAAAAGCTAATGACAGGCGTACACTCAGCCCCTTGCCACGATGCATTTCGTGGGCCTCGATCTGACACTGTCAGACAGGTGGCATTAGAAACAACAACACGTTAACTGTAATTTTAGTTTTTTTCTCTTTTTTTCGCCCTTTAATTTTTTGCGCTTTTAAATCTTTTGAGCCCTAGGCATGTGCCTAGTGTGCCTAAGTGGAAAAGTGACCCTTCATAGTCGGGATGCGCCAAGCTAGTTATTCTTACGAAGCAAGAAACCACTATATGCTCCGTATCAAAATCCTACATACGGTAGGTATACAAAGCAATGGTAGGAATAATTACTGTAAGGAACTCGTAGGGGCTCGTGCACGAATTCCATACAGATAATTTTATTACAAATTCAAACTGTTATCCAGCGTGCAACAGGTGGCTGCTGTAGCCCTGTAGTTATGGTCACGAACTCGCGATTGAAATGTCCTGAATTCAAGTCCTAGTACCAGTAGAGTCCCGCCATGTAGCACGTTAAATCTGTTTGCGACTCAAAGTTCTCCCATCGGCGTTGTGGGGTAGTTTGGAGAAAGGGAAGCCAGCTCAGGTGCCGTCCTCTTTACTTGACGGAGGTTCAAATTAAGAGGTCCGTCTCAAATGGTCCTATTGTTGCTCAAGTTAATGCCGAGTCGATTCTCATTTCGTATCTCTGGAGTGCCTCCGTGCTGTTATTATTTTTCCTTACCCAGAAAGGCCGCCATATTTGTCACCAATCGAACATAAATGGAACTTTGTAAGTCGACAGATATAGGAAGCCCAAAACGTTGAAGACCTACAGCAACAATTGATGAATGCCAGCAGAATATTTCACAGGATGAGAATATTTATCTATCCTTACATCGACATATACAAGCATGCTACACCGTTAGAAGAGAGCTTTCATTAATTATTAGCTTTAACATTCAACCATTGTTCACCATTCATAGTTCATAAATTTTAATGGTTTCACTGAATGTGAATAAATCTTTCGTATGTTTAATTTTAATAAAAAATGTTGTTTTCTTCTTGATGATCCTTTTTTTTCCGTTTAAAAGAGGTACTTAGAGTCTATATAAGTACCCTCTTTTCTAATTTCATTTCAACCTGCTATTTAACAAAAGAAAAGACTCTTGAGGCTTCTAACGTGAATTTTTTATATCTATTACCTGTAGTCTTTTTCTTTGAATAATCTATACACTTAAGTAAAAGGAAGTAACGGTGTTATAGCTTTCTTTATTTGTGCCCAGCGATTAATTTTAATCTTGTGCTCTACGTAAAGATTATATTTCATAAACTTTTGCCAACATTATCCTATTAAGGGTCATCAATCTTGTTTGCACTAGTAGATATCCTGATTTCAATATTATATGTTATAATTTCTTGCAAAAAAAACTTTAAAATGTTAATTTTTGAGTAAACAAGGTATTTTAAGTTTGAAAATGTTTATATCGTTTAAAATCATTACAAGTTATATAAAAGTAATTAAATAATAATCTAGGTTCGTATAATTTTATTTAACTGGTTCTTTTCTAAAATTTGGGTTAAATTAGTATCTGTTTAATTTGATTCTGCAATGAAATAAAAATAATTGGCCTGATATTTAGAGGTTTCACGTTTGAAATGGAGAAGTAATTTTTTTTATCACACTTAAGATTTATTTGTTTAAAAAAGTGATCCATTTCTTTTTATTACAAATAAATCTGATTCCATCCATTATAAAGCTCCATTATGGTTTAATTTTGTTCCTTGTCAATATTATTTTTTTTAACAAGAGATAGTCAGATAATTTCATTTTTCTTCACATGGTTCGATTGGACGCTGTTGTCTGTAATTTAAATTAGATGTTTCGGAAATCGAAAAAGAATCGTTGATTCGAGGACTTCGATTTCCATTTTACATGTCCAATGCTAATGGACCTCAAATGTAAATAGGAAATACGAGCAAGATCTGTCCAATCATGCACTAATTCAGATACTGTTTTCTCCTTTTAACCATTATCAAAAATTTCAACCTCTATGGCAAATAAACTAGTGTGCATATCGACTACATTATTTATTCGTAAAAATAGCATAAAGTAAATTAATAATATTTATTTCCAAGGGTAATATATTTTAAAATAAAGGAAAACATCAGCTTGAAAAACAAGACCAAATACAGTCTCGATTGTCCTTAATTAAAACTTTCGATAATACGAGCTTCTCGCTAATTCGAAGTATATGCTCAGTTCCTAGAAAACTCCTGATATTTCGAACAAAACGATACATTTTTGTACACTCAATATTTCTAATTAAAATCTGTGCATGGTCAGACTAAGACACGCAATAATTCAAAGTTATCTTAAAAACTCTCGAAAATTCGAACATTTACTATCTAGAGTCCTGTAGCAAACAGGTTGAGGTTTGCATGTTTTGTGTTGTATTGTCTCTGCATGTCTCCGCTGTCACGTAGTCTCTTTGATGATCATCTGTCTTTTATCCGTTCTTTGTGTTTTCCGGTTCCTCAGACGAAGGTTGAGGTTTTTTCATTAGACGGACATAACGGTTTATGGCTCTTCTGCGTGATTTATAGAAGTTGGGACTACATAAAGCAC
This sequence comes from Trichonephila clavata, assembly GCA_019973975.1. NCBI lineage: Eukaryota > Metazoa > Arthropoda > Arachnida > Araneae > Nephilidae > Trichonephila > Trichonephila clavata. The sequence goes on from BMAO01022159.1 coordinate 228,109, forward strand.
GGACCGAACTGAACCCTTGCCTTGAAGAATGAATAGTGTTGGGGACAGTGTCTGTGGGCAGTGGGTGCGAAACGATTTTATTTCGAATGAGGAAGGGAAGAGATTTGGTGGGGTGGTGAAAGAGTCTTGGTTGAAATTACTACCTAAATGTATTTTAATGCATGACTTTTAACTTCTGTATGATATTTATACTGTATAATATGTACTTTAAATAATATTTTAAAGTAATTTTATACATATGTACAATTGTGGTTTTATTACATAGTTTAAAATTTAAATGTGTTTGAAAAAAACTCGGAAGTTTTTTCTTGCTCTCTTGATAATTCAAAGTTTTTCATTCGTCCTTTCAACTTCGAACTATCGAGAATCAACTGTAATACTCCTGCCAAATATAGGGACTTAATTTATGTCCGAACCTCGAATAACGATGCCCCGTCAACTTGTGAGCCAACCATTTATAGTCCCTGGGTGGTCCTCTTTCATGCCCTCAATCACTTCTGATTGACGAGCTTAACAGATCTGCACATGGCTCTCCTCATTTTGGTCTCATTCCATTGCTGCTTGGAGACAATAGGCTGAAACGGCTGAGCCCAACTCCGACGCCGTGTCTTGTTTACCATCTGAAGAGCTATAAATCGCCCAGTCACATTTATACTGAGGGTCTCTTTGTCATGACAGGCCAACTTTCCTCTTTATTCAAGTCGTTTGAAGCCCACATGTGCGAGGGGAACCCTACACAATGGATACTATTAATCGAAGTTTCTATCCTATCGAACGTTGAGTCTAAAAATCGTCTGGATGCCGGAGAAAGAAAAGGTGTGGCAACATCAAAGCCTTTTTCCGAATTGGCTCATATGTGTTATTCCCTAGGTATGAGAAAAGAATGGTCGGTCTTTTGGGAGGGGGAATACAATGTCCCATCTGGACAGCTTTTTTGACCCAGTATCTCAATCTTGACAAGTGCTGTCGGAGAGTATTCCAGTAATGAACGTTACAATGACTAACGTTAAAATGCCAACATGAGAACTTTGAGCCTCGAGAAATACAAAATGCATTAGCCTCGCCTTATTATACAACGGGTTATGAGCTCGCTATCATGACTTCGGCTAAGCCGACCACTATATATCACGGAAAAAACTATTGTAATAGATTTCAAAATAAAAATTTATCCATCATCAGCGTAATTCATAAGTTTTTTCATAATAAGTAGCTACCGATATAATGGTATTTTTATTGTTATTTTTAATATTTATTTATATTGTTTTAGAAAACGTTCTGTAAATGCCCATGAATCTCAAAGAAAACCAACATGCTCAATGAAATGCAATACATTTCCAGGTAAAGGAAAGCTGCTACAACAAACTATTTTCAATAGAAACAAGTAATATAAAAAAATTTTAAGTTAATTCCTACTTCGTTAGAAAAACTTACTGGCGCCATCTGTTGCAGATAAATCTAACTTCGTCAAAAATAACGCATAAAAAACTTCAAATTTAAAAATGAAATTTAAGTAATGAAACAATGTTTGAAAAAACTATTAACATCAAGTGTCATTCGCTACAAGTTTTAAAAAATGTATTTGAACTTCAGTGGATGAATAGAAAGCATTTCATTAAGGATTGAAATTTTGTGAACAAGGTATATATTTATATATAAATAAATATATAAATATGGGGAGGAGTGAACTAATAGTAGGAATTGAGAGAGAGATAGAGATAGAAAAAAGAAATTCACGTTTAAAAATGTATGAAGTAAATGAAGATCACACACAGGAAATTAAAAACATATTGTGAGATTAATTAAAAAAATAAACTAAAAATAAAGAAAAAATACAGATAAGAAATGTATATAAAAAATCATTTGAAATTAAAGAAAAAAAAGTTTTTTAAAGAAAAATTACAAATTTAGATACGTTTTTTAGGAGTAAATTCTATTAAAATAATAATTATTCTTCTGAAATGAGAGACAAATCATAATTTGACTGTCATAGTTTTTTCGACAGATAATCACTTCTCTTAAAAAAATTCTGCTATATTTAACTTTTTAAAAAAAATTATGGAATTAATAAGTATTTTATGCTTTATTAATGATGTTTTTTTTTTCTTTGCAAATTAAAATTGTGATTTTACATTTCATATTTACGTTTTTTGTGTATTAGAAGCAACAAAAAAACTAACGTTTTATGTAAATAATATTTAAATTTTCAGAAGTCTGTTCTTGCGCTTACTATAATTATAAATAATAATACTTCAATTTTCAATAAAATCTGTGTTTGCTTTTAATCAGAATTTCGAAAGTTTCTCGTAAAATATAGTTAACACCAAAAATAGTCCTGAAAATTTATAAAATAATTCCGTAATTTTCTCATTTTTTTTTATAATAAGGGTTGAATTTAAAATCATTAAGAAAACAAAAATAGAATAGGAAGTCAACAAATATTTTTAAAAAATGTAGTCCTCTTTTTAGTTCCTTTTTTCCTCATTGTTTCTGAAGACAGGACAAACATGTGAAGTAACATCAACCTCCAAATGATGGGAAATCATTAGATAAAACTGAAACAATAGGAAACTTTTTAATGGAAAGCTCTTCAGTTCTACTTTCATGATAATAACTAATAACTAAGGCAAAAAAAAGAGAAAAAAAGAACATCTAAATCCAAAAAAATGTAGATAGCCAAATAGAATGCATTAGTAAAAAATTTAATTTTTCGAAGTGCTTCTATTCAAACAACAAATGTTATTCTAGATTCCAATGTACATATGGTAACCGTACGTGTGCTATCATGCGGAGGAGAACAAAGCCGAAAAAGTAAACCAATACAATGTGAGCTTCCGTATGACCTTGACTGTCCTTCCCCGCAGAGCCAATGAGGTCGTTTCACCTGTCCCAATCACTTCGTTTCTAATCATGGAAAAAGCTCCACCTTTTTTCGAGCGGGAAAACTAAAGAACAATATGAATCAAGCTAGTGAATTAAATATTGATGAAATAAGAGGCGGAGTCAATCTGCTTTGTCATATGAATATGCGTAGGATTCTTTCAGGACAAAAGGCTTAGATTCTTGAAGTGGAATATCAGTTGTATTCTTATTGCTATTTCAGATTTTATTGGAACTTTTTTCCTTGCATTTTTGCACGTACTAAATGTATATATTTCTCAGAACGTTATGGATTTTGACATATTGTAATGGAAATCGAAATTGGCGACGTTTCTGAGGAAAATGACGTATTTCGGAAGGAAAATGCCAGGAGATTGCATTGTTGATGTGAGTTTTTATATCTAAGGTGAAAAACGAATTTTTTTTATAAACAGTAAAAATAGACGAAGATTTGTGTGTGCCAGTAACTGCTTCTTAATTTTGAAAGAACTTCCTTTTCTAGTACCGTTTGTTGAAAAAGAGCAGTAACTTTATAGATTTTGATTCAAGAAGATTTCGTGAAAGATTTATGTAAATCCGTCTCACAAGTAAATAAATAGGATTCATATTTGAAAAGCATGTGGATCACAAAATGAAACATTTTTTAACTAATTTTTGTTTGGTGCTAAAAGTTTTGTTTAATTGAAGTTACAATAGGAAAAAAATGTGAAACATATGAAAAGTAAACTGCAATGCATTCATTCATAGCCAAGAAGTGAAAAAAAAAACTTATCCGGAACTTGGCTACATTATTTATAATTTAACTACACATTATCTTAAAGGACGAAATACGAAAATTTTATTTTGCGAATTCTTTGATGAACTTAACGTCTTTTAACTTTGAAACCGGAACTAAAACAACTTCCCGAGTATATTTTTTTAATTGTTGTGATCTAAATTGCATTTTAATTATAATAATTAAACCTGGAAGTATTTTGATTTCCGATAACTGGATTAGAATATTAATATACTAGTGACTATCACATGTAAATTATGCTAAAAATAACTGGAGGATGTGTGAAAACCTTTTTCAAGGGTCTACACTCAAAACATACATCATTGCTATATAGTTTTTAATATTAAGCCATTTGTTGCTTAAAAATATCTATTTTTTTTAAGTAATATTTTTACTAAGTGGGTGGGGGCTAACGGTGTGGACCAGCCCTCATTGTAAAAAATATAAAACTATTAATATCCATTGTTCATTGCTTATTTGATATGTTTCCACCTAAAAAATCCATCCTTCTCTCCAATGTTAATAAGTGCACAAAAAAAAAATGTCTTAATGTGTTTGACATTAAGTTGGCATCATTTTTGGAGATGAAATGAAATTTTGCGCCTTGGCAACTATGTTGGTGACCATTTTTTGGCGACTTGGAGGCCTCTGGAAATTCCAGGAGAAATCTGTAACACAACCAACATAAGTGGATTTTTCGAGAAAGGGCTGGAAGGTAAGGGGTAGGGAACCCCCTAGACAAAATGTTCTTGGCGGTCCTCTGCAGTTAAATTCAACTTCTTACGACTGACACTTACTATACCTTAGGTAAAAATAATTATATTGATGGTGTACATCGTGAAAAACTTTATATAAAGAGAAAGAAAAAAAATTGTGTTTTTTAAACTACGAGTATGTTTGAGATTTAAAGGATTTTTGTCATCTTAGAAACATTTGTGTGATACAGAAAATCATTTGTCAAAGACCAGATTCTACGTATAGTTTACAACTTTGATTAGTTTTGATATTTGAAGAGTATTTACTAACAAAAAATTTTCTCCCATCAAATTAGCTTATTACCATTTACTGAAAAGAGTAACAATTTTAATTTCAATTAATAATTCTCAATGTTGAATATTCAGGAAAAGGAAATGATTTTCACACATATAGATCTAATGTAAATGTATGAATCTAATATAATCGATTATTAAAGTAAAAAAATTCAATCAATATTATATTCACTCAAATAGTATATTCACGGACAAACACTTAAAAATTGTCATCTTTTCAATTGCTAACTTAAAATGATGCTCAGAAAATCACGTCGGTTGGAAAATGAAATGAGTCAAGAAAGGGAACTTGGAATTAAAAGTTTTAAGAGAATTAGTCAAGTATAATCAAAAACTATTGTAATTATATTTGACTGATTAATATCTAATTTATAATTTAAACTTATTTTTTGTGTGAAAGTTATCTCAATCTAAATCCTTCATAAAAACATTTTTAACTTTTGAATACAGCTTTTGCTCAACGTTATTTTATTTTACATCAGTTAATTCAAGATGTGGAAAAATTACATCTATTTTTTTTTTTTCAATTTCGTAGATTATAACATGGATCCTGAGTTTGCTCAGAAATAACTAATACAAAAAAATATAAGACTTCCTACATTTTAATAAAAGTTCCAATTCCCTATTTTGATAGGAGAATTTTAGGTACTAAATTCTCTTACTTAAAAGAGTACATATTATTTTCCTGTGCAACAAAAATAAAAGACAACGTGCTAAACTTTCGATATCCGAACTACTTACTTGAAATCAATTACCCCTCTCTCTTCTCCCTCTTTAGTATTTCAACCCCAAAAGGATAAAAAAAAAGCAAAACCATTACATCGTAAAGAAGGATAAGACAACACGTTTTTACCAGCAAAAAAGCGTACAAATTATTCCGCAAAGTTTGGCAATGTTCACAGCACTTCGGAAAACTCTGAACCTCTGATAAAAACAAGTGTATTTCGGGAACGCTGGAAATGAAGACTAACCAAAAAATCTAAAACTAAATACTGAAAAAAAAGACTTAGAAGAACGATGAGGTTGTAACTTTCCTCGTAGTCTTATCGAGGTCCATCGCGCTCTATTGGATAGCTCAACTAACGAGAATGCCAAAAGTGTAACGCAACGAAAGAATTCCTTGTACATGTAGTCCTTTTCTTCTGTTCATTGCCTTTCCTAAAAGTGAAACATTTACAAAAGCCACAAAAATATAACATCCGATAAAAGTAACCATTGAATGATCGAAAACTGATATAAAAAGTCTGCTGCAGTACTTCAGGTTGTGATAAATAGTTTTTGAAACGGTTTAGAAAAGATTCGCCTAAGGGAAGTAATATTTTTTGATTAAGCGTAAGATTCAAAGATCTTTTGATTCATTCCATTATTCATATTCTTTTTTTTTGTCTAAAAACAAAAGAAACAAAGCAGAAGTCTGATCAGATATAAAAAATAAATTTAGGAAAAAGAAAGTTATTGCATTGTGGCATGGGGTTTACATTTAAGAGAAAAGAAAAGGCACACACACCAGGTAGAAATCCGTCAAAATTACAAATCACTGTAAAAATTTACTCTCTTATTGAATATATTGTACATAATTATATTTCAAAAAATAAAAAGAATAAAGTGTAGGAAAGAATTTCAAAAGAGACACTCCTCTATATTTTCTTTAAGGTCACTGGGACGTCTACGACAAGGAAGATGGAACTTTTTTTGCCCCAAATTTAAATGGTTCTCGCTTACTTAAATTAAAAACAACGGAAGTAAAATTTTTACGTTGAATTATCTGTATATTTATATATCTGTTAATGTAAAAAAATTCAATTTCTTAGCATTCAAATATTAACAATAAGCAGTTAGAAAAAACGATATGTCTATTTTATAAGCTGTGTATTTAATTTTGTAACCACCCTTTTCTTAGACTATTTCTTTATTAACGGTAGAAAGACTTTACGCCCTCTAGCGGGTAAAACAATCTTCAGTGATGGCCAAGCTTCGGAACTGTATGGACGTACGAGCATGCGCTCCGATCCCTTTTAGTTATATTCTAAATGTTAGTTCTCTAGTTATGTATGTAAATGTTTGTTTTGTCTATATAATAAACGTGTTTTAATTAACTAGTGGACTTAGTTAAAAACTGACTCCCTGCGTGTCCCTTTATTACATTGTGTCACACCCCTTATAATCTGGCGCCCAACGTTGGGCGCCAAATTATACGGAATGTGTTCCGTTTATTAGACAAAACAAACATTTACATACATAACTAGAAAACTAACATTTAGATTAGAATTGAAAGGGATCAGAGCTCATGCTCGTACGTCCTTACAGTTCCGAAGCTTAGCCATCACTGAAGATTGATCTACCCATTAGAGGGCGTAAAGTCTTTCTACTGTTAATAAGGGAAGAGTCTAAGAAAAGGGAGGTTACAATATAGAATAATTCTCAAGATCCACTTTGTACTATGTCCCCTTGATTTATAATTTAAGAATTACACTGAGTATTTGTAAATTCAAAAGTAGATATAGTTAACAATTTAAAAAATAAAAAAAAATTATCTTAAAATTTTGTATCTAATCATTTTAATTTTCCGAAATTACCTTAAAATTTGATTCCTAGATAAATCTAATTATTCCTTTTGAATATAAAAAATGGCTATTAAATATTAATTAATTTATTTATTTAGCTTAATATACACGTGTTTGCAAACATTTCAATACTAGGAGAAATTAATTAGAATAAATTACGTAAACAAGGCATGTGTTCTTACAAATAAGTGTCTGAATTGACAAACCTCCCTCCCCAAAGTTATCAGTGTTTGTTTGAAGTCTCTAAGTACGCGGCAACGAGTATTTCTATAAGACATAGTTTCTCAAATTTCAATATTGGTGACCCAATATTCAATCATAATTTTCATCGCCGCCCCCCTCCATACAATAGCAATGTATTGAATTCAATAATACTATACTTGGATGCTAAAGCTGCAATACGATTTAAACCTCTAAGTACCCCGGAGTATATAAGCATCTCGTTCAGCTGGTGCATTAATTGTCCCTGACGTATATATACGTTTATCCGAAGTACGATCTTTTCTGTGCTCTGCTACCAGTAAAATTATTTCGAAAGCTTTGAAACGGAATAAAATGAGCGTGACATTGTTTACGAAGGATTTACTTATTTCAGAATATGAATGTCTCGCTCAGCTTAAGCGTTATTTTTCCCGGACGTACATATACTTCTGACCGAAGTACGATCTTTTCTGTGCACTGTTATCCATTAAATTATTCCGAATGCTTTGTAATGCAACAAAAGAACCTTCCCTTCTCCCCGCCCCATACATCACATGCGCCGTCCTAAATGTAAAACGGTGGCATTGTGGATTGAATAGAGTAACTTTTAATTGACAGTTAAGTGATTAATTATAAACCATACAAACTATCAAGATAAGTATTAGTTTCGTATATAATTTTATATAAGATAAGATCATGGGGTCACTGCTAATTATTATACTTGGTCTTAACTTAGTATTGTTAAATTAATTATAAAAAACATTGTGCAGCACTGATGCATTAATAATTGCATTATATCATTGTAAATGTGTATTTTATTTTTTATTATGTCAGAATGTATGTTTAGTTTTTTTTTACTTTCAGTAACTTAGTAATTTTTTCAAAAATGATCTATCTTTTCGATTTTTAATATGCTTGCCTCGTAGAGTTGCCACGCTCCCCAAAGGAGTCGCGCCCCATAGTTTGAGAAGCGTTGCTATAAGACGTGGTGTTAAATAAATTCATTTTGAATCTACATCGGAAAATATGTATTCCATATTGCTCCATATTAGTTACGGGACAACTTCTGTGAGCCGTATGTCGACCAATGAAATCCCAAATTCATACAATAAGCAACATATCCGGTGAATTCGCAGCTATTCTGACTTCAGTCACTGAACTTTATTGTCAGAGGTTGTAAGATAGCCATAGCAATATAACAGCAAACTCTTAGAAACTAAGATTGTAGTGTTGAACATAGTTTTAAGACCAACCAACTTTTTGTTTTTATCATTGAGATATAGAAAAGAGAAAATAGTGTAAGAATAATAAGCTTCTATAAGTACTTAAAACTATTACAAATAAACACGTAATATATATACTAGAAGAATAATATCAAATATATATATATACTCAAATAAATACCAAAATCAAATATCAAATAAAATAATTATTTTTATATACATATTTAAGCCAGAAAATTAAATATCTAAATTAAATAGTAAATTTTTTATAGACATCATAACATTTAACATTTAAAACATACGTCACAACATGCATTTTAAAAACACGTACATTTTAACATCACAACAGCACAACATAATCAGAATGAAAAATATATTTTTAAAAAGGGTTTTTAAACGCTTAAAAGATTTTCCGAACAAAATTTAACAGATCTCTTTATATTCAATTGCTTATATTTGTTCTAAAAATGAAACAAATTCATTCCATCTCTATGAGTATAACATTAAAACTTAAAATGCTTTACTAAGCCTTATCAGTGAAAATTAAAATAAATAAGTAACTAGTGACAGGATAAAATACAAGACAGTAAGCAATTTAACACTTCACTTAAGATGGATTTTTAGGGATTGAACGGTTCATGCTCAGTTACTTTAAGACACTGGGCGTTTCGCTACATTTAACAAACTTCTTGTCTCAAAATGAATTTAGCCACGAATTCTTAATTATTGAAGCGTAAAGTTTGGACAGTATCAAATTAGAGAAGCAGCGCACAATAGCGAAATGGTGTTCGGCAAAAATGCAAAAAATTTCGCATGCATGAAAAGATACTTGCCTTTCTGGAAGATACTCAATGAAATTATAAAATTTATGAACTAGCGCAAACTTTAAAGTTATTGCAATAAGAAATATTTTTGCAGTTTCAAGAACCATATTTTGTTATAGCGTGAAAAATGTTAAGTAAAAAGTAAACAAATATCCCTAATAAGTGTCGGCGGATTTATAATTTAAAAGTTTTCAAGATGTCATAGTTATAAACAAATTCTTTACTTTTGTGAAAGTAAAAGGAATCAATAAAAAACTAAGACTGTTTGTAAATCCGCTTAATTTTGAAAGTGTTTTTAGAGGAATAATTTGAAATTTTCTGTTAAATAATGTTAATTCGTAAAATTATCTATTCCTAAATTATAATTAATAATTTAAATACTAAGTGCTAAAAATAAATTCCTTGAATACAGACTGATTTATTTTTTTACTTAATTATTTAATCAGCATCCTAATCCATCGAAATGATGCAAAATTCTACGTCTGTCTTTAATAAGGCATCTCAGTTCTTCATTAATTAAGTGTCCTTTTAATGAAGCCCAGGACCTACAATTTCATTTTACTGTTGCTTCATTAATAAAAAAAAAGCTTTACGCTTAAAAAATAATAAAATAAAGGATATACACAGTAGAAAACATTGGAAGCATAAAATAAAAAGTTTTAGTAATAATAAAAATAATGTAGACTAAGATATTGATGTTTAGTTTGCATTCAGATCCCAAAGCTGGGTTTTTGAAAGAATCACATAGTTTCTCAAAGAAAGTAAAATTATGAAATTTAAAGAAAAATGTTTTTTTAATTCCATGGTTTAAAACCGGGGTAGGCATTAAGTAGATCGCGATTGACCGGTGGACCGTCAAGACATTTTGGGGTGACCGCTTTTGTTAAGACTTAAGACGTGCATGCTAAAAGAAAAGTATTTGGGGAATACCGCTGCCACAACTAAACTAGAAACGGGGTATACCGCAACACCTTGAAAAAGGAAGAAGTAGCCAGTACCCCCTAGAAAAGTCTGCCTACATCCCTGGTTTAAAATAATTGATAATTTAATGTAAGTTAAGCGATATTAGTTATTTCATACCTAATTATTTTTTATTGAAAAGCATTTTCTTAGATTGGGATTATTTTTGTTAGCTGTATCCATATTCAAATGCTATATTTCTTTAGATTTTCAAAAAGGGGAAAAAAAGGCATCCTGCGAATTTTTCATCTTACAACTAACAAAATAACTAGATAAAAGATGGTTTATAGAATATAAAACTCAGTTACATTACATATTTTTCTATTAGTTTATAATTAATCTTATTCAAAATTCTTAAGCAAATATATATGTGTGTGTGTGTGTGTGTGTGTGTGTGTGTGTGTGTGTTGTGTGTGTGTGTGTGTGTGTGTGTGTGTGTGTGTGTGTGGTGTGTGTGTGTGTGTGTGTGTGTGTGTGTGTGTGAGCATTTTAATTAAAAGAAGATTTTTTGGTGATTTTGAAAGTCGTCTTCTATTGATATATATATATATATATATATATATATGAATAGAAGTTGAAGTGGTACCTTCTCCTCATGTTGGTTGAGGTGATCACGCTCATTAATTTGATTCCCGGGAGGTTGGGGGGTCCGAATGCAGCATGGGTGGAGAAACCAATGAAAGAAAACATGAGTTAGAGAGGATAAACCTCGCGGATAACTCATTGTTACAAAGTGCATTTACATAAAAAGATTTTATGGTGAGCACTACAGCTTTTTATTTTATAACAATCACATTAAATATATTGCATGAAATATATTGATTAAATTTTAAAACATTTTCAGAGCATTTCTATAAAATGCGTACTTGAGAAATCCTTAATGCAGTGCTTCTCAAACTTTCAATACTTGCGACCTAATTTTCAGTCAACATTTTCTTCGCGCCCCCTCTCACATTTAAACAATAACAATGTATTGAATTCAATAAAAATTATTTTGACGTAAATCTACAATACGAATTTAATTACAAACTGTACAAATTGCCAAGATAAGTATTAAATTTTTTATATAATTTTATATATGACAAACTTGTTCTAGACTTGGTATTGGTAAGTTAATTATCACAAATACAGTGTGTAATACTGATACATTTATAAATATATTATATCAGAGTAAAAATGCATATTTTATTTTTTATTATGTCAGAATGTATTCTGTTTTGCTTCCGTTTAGTAAATAAATTTTATTTTTAAATAATGTTTTATTTTCTACTTTTCGATTCCCCCCCCCTTGTTGGGTTATCACGCCCCCTAGGGGCGCGCCCCACAGTTTGAGAAACGGCGCCTTAATGCATAAACATATAATTTAGTACAGCGGTCTTGAACTTTCAATCACCCTCCTCCCTTTAATAATCAGCCTGACATCGCGGACCCTCAAGATTTTATACAGCACTCCGACTCCCAATATATGGCTGAGCGATTTAGTTGTTCCTCAATAATCCCTTAAGACTGCCTCTGCTAATTATGCATAGTATTTGTAACACTTTTTTTTTCCTTCAAGGAAAAAAACCAACATCTATATATATACATAATATTTACATAAAAATAATACAAAATACTAATTTCAAAATAAGTAAAGTACTTAATGTATTGAAATTTTTATTATGAAGGATGGTGCTAAATTTCTCTCGCAATTGCTGTTATATCAGGTGTAATATTTGAAATATGTAGTCTCTTAATTCCGGTTCTATACTTTTTTCAATTAGTTTCTATAATTTTTTTAAAAGATTTCATTTTTGTATTGGTTATGTTGTTGCAAACAATAAAAAGGAGTCAATCATTGGCATGGCCAAGTAATTTTAGCGCGTTTTTCCTATGTTGTATTTTACAATAATGCAACTAATGAACTTTTTACTAACAGAAAGTAGTGTGTGTACTGTACCATTCCTCAAGAATCCTTGAATTCAAATGATAATAAATAGAATACTAAAAAAGTTTCCACCAATATCTTTCAATAATATAACATCAAAACTGATACTCATGATTTATTAAAAAATCCTAGCTTTTTTGAACAATCAGATAATGTTGCTTTCCTTGAGATTCCAGAGTCTTTGTTTATTAAGAGACATCGAATTAATTTTTCCCCTGAAACGTTTGTATTAATTCAAAAATCTGAAATATCTATTCCTAGTACCAAAGGCTTAGGCAAGATTCAGTTTGGCCCACTTTGCATGATTTATGCCATCAATGACAGCGACGTGGCAAAGCCAGTATTGAACGGAAATGCTACATTCTCTGTTACAGAGCTTCTATAAACTGGTCAAACGTAAATCAAGTCCAATCGATGAGTTAACACGCAAGCCGATGAAGCAAACGGACCCTTCTGTTTACATTTAAATCAGCAGTTTCCAGGAAGTCCTGATGCAACTCAATTACTGAGTTCTGAGTCAACAGTATCGGGGACAGATGCCCACTTAATAGCAAATGGGCCAAGATCGCCGCAAGTAAACTACAGTACTTGAATCGATAATTAAGAAGGGTAACGTATTGAAATAAGTCATTGGTAAAACGATTTATATTTATTTGTATTTAAATTAAGTTGTTAATAATTATTAATTCAAAAATATTCAATTTATCAGACTTAACCGCTTGCCTGATTATCCCGAGTTATCTCGGGTTTGTTTATATTGCAGTTAATTATTATCTCGAGAAAAACTCGGGTGAAGCAGAATTTGTCATTACAATTTGTTTTATTGCAGTTTTTCCTCGGCCTGGAGGAAATGAAAGGAAATATTCAGCTTTGATTGGTAGTTTGCCAAGGATTGTTGGTTTCTCGGTTCTTTAAGCAGTACTGGTCACGTGTTTTCCCTATTATATAGTACACGTCAGCTTGTGGATTTTTAATGCATAAAGAAAGATAGTTGCGTTGAAAAAAGTAAAATAATTGTGTGATTTTTCAGATAGTGATTATGAAGAGGTGAATATTGAAAATAGTGAAAGGGATTCTTTTGTATGTAGCCTTTTTGAAGACGGCTGTATACCCTTATTAAGAAAGTGTACTCTATGTTCCCGTAAAAGAGATTCCAGAGATAAGCCAGTAAGAAAAGAGACCAGATACCAGTGTACATAATGGCAGGTACCACTTTGTGTTGTCCCTTCTTTCAAAAACTATCATACAGAGACTAATATTCGACTTTTTACCATTTGCCCGAGATAACTCGGGATAGTAAACTTATGCTAAAACTAAATGCTTTTACACCTGTAAAAAAATTCAACGTAAAACCTACATATTTTGTTTTGTTTCATTTCCTTGTATTTAATAATAAAATAAAAAAATGTGATGATTTTTTGCAATTTTTTTCAAAACAATTTGTAAGGGAAGCGGTCAAAAGTTGAGAAATGTCTTTCAGCAAATAGTGAATATTGTAGAATGCTCTATATTTATATAGTTACAAGTGTGCGTGTGTGTGAGCTAAGAATGAATATTATGAATTTTTGTGACATAAATTAAATGGCTAAAAACGCCTTAACTATGCAGTGAAAGAGTTCTTTGAGATTTATTCTTTTAAATTATTGTAACATTTAAAAAATACGATAAAACTCAATATACTTTTTTTTTTACTTATACCAAAAAATTATTGTGTATATCATGGTAAATAAATTAAGTTCTAACTACGTTTATTTTTCCGTATTCATAAACTATTAAGTAAATTTTAAGAACCATTTTAGAGGGAACTCTTATTTATCATCATTCAATTGGTTAGAAGTACCTGGTTCATAAATTTTCAATTTACCATAAAATCCGGCGTATAATGCTCACCTATACCTGCTATACCTGCAAACTGCAATTTTTAATTGTTAGGTAAATTCGCCGCATAACGCGCACCCACTTTTTTTACGAAGAAACCTGAAATGTACTTGCGCAATGTTATTATGTTTTGCAGTCATTTATTCGAGGTAATATTCCAAGCCTTAGAAAAAAAAATAGTATACCTCTAGAACTACAACTCTTTAAGTTCATAAGGAATGTTATTTCTTTTAACTAAACACTATTTCGATATATGTAGAAGACTAATTTTTTTTCTATGCTCAACCGTGTTTTTTATTTTTTAAAACACTAATTTCCATACCCAGTGTATAACCCACACCCGTAAATCTCGATCTTATTTTTTGTTTATAAGTGCGCGTTATACGCCAGATTTTACGGTAATTAAGTGATAACAATGAATGCGAAATAAAATTTGAAGGTGTGGCCTTTATTTTTAGGTAGTTCTTTAGACATATTTTAATGAGTTTTCATTCTTAGACTTGTAACAATGGGCTATCTTCTGGATCTATCCTTTCTAGGAAGGGTTTTCTTCCGTCTATCCAAATTGGCACTTTAAGCCTCTAACCAAGTGAACGCCACTAATAGTATATAAATAGTCTGAGTTATAGGTAATTATAGAGAATAATAGATGTTGGAGACAATATTGTCACATTAACTATTTCCTGGATTATAGTTGTGTAGCTACTTGAGAGTTAGAGGATGTCGGAGGATTTCTCTTTGGCAAGTTTCAGAGATCACATCTCGTTTCAGATAAGTACACATTAACTCTTACCCTTCAGCTTATCTTGTACATGTATGGTGGACTCAGTTCTAACGTTTATATTAATACAAAAGTACATTATTGCTAATACCTGTTTGTAATCATTTCGTGTCCGATTTAATGACTTCTTCATCCATACTGCGTTCGGATACCACTGGAAACACCAACGGCCAACGAGATTTCCACTTCAGCCAACATGAGGAGTAGGTATCCTAACAAACTAAATGGCGGTTGGGTAAATAAGAATAGGAAGAAAACTCGTTGAAAGAAGTTTATTTCGTTTTGCCCCATGACTGAGCTCAATCAAAATATAATTAAAATTAAGAAAATATTTCGTCAGAGTAAAATACAATTAGTATTAGAATTCAAGGACAATCTTGACTTGTGTAAAATTATCTGACAATTCACGCTTCAATTACTGTGATTTCTTATTAAGTAGTATACTCTTTCAAAGTTAAAAGAGAATGCATTGTATATATATATCGAATATTAATGAACATTTCAACCAAGCTGTTAATTTCTAAATTTGTTTAACTAAATATTTATATTCATATTATGTAAACAAACTTTAATAAAAAAAGTTTTTGAAGAAAGTAACAAAAACCGATTTGTGGTAGAAAAAGAAAACATGGATTCAATTTTGTCCTGCAACTATCCAAAGAAACAAAAGCAAACACTTTTTCTCCGAAATTTCCCCCTCAATAACTGAAATTGCTGCGAGAAAATCTACAAAAAGCGACAGGAAGTGTTGGAAAACCGTTCTTGAGTAAAGAAGTTATTTTCACTTCCGTTCTGTTCAAACTTTGGTCTTAAAAGAAAGAAAATGCAATCAATGCTTGCATGAGGTTTTGAAGCAAACACAACTCAAAGGATTAACAAGTATCCCAGTATGCCACTTGATATCACTAAAGAAAAAGTACTGCCTTAGTTTTTAATTGCTGTTTTGAAGGAAAGAAACAGATAGCGTGAATTAGCAAGATTCTTTCTCTGTTGTAAATTTGCTTTTCTAAATACTCTTCTCTTAATGAATGTTTCGTCAAAGAGTTTAACTACGTGTATCCATCGGTCAGAACTAGTAGATAGTTTCTGTCACAAATATTTGAGAAACTTGGTGCTGGAATTTAAATTAAATTCTTTACTTAACAGAGTCCTTTGAATTTTTTATTTTATGGCATCTTATTTCCTTTGTGTTGGCTCTTTGTAGAGAAGTAAATAAATTATTTTTTAAATTTTCTTATTTAAAGGAGATTTAGAATTTTTTACAAATTAATTTTAGTATCTTTAAATTTATCACAGTATTTCTACAAATCATTCGGAATACCTTGGATTACGGATATTTTGTTTTCTACAGTTTAATTTTTGAACTGAAATTGTTTTTATGTTATTAATTATTTCATTCCAATAATATAGGCAAATAAAAAAAAAACTCTGTCTAATTTAAACTTTGTTAAGCCCTTTTGCTTTAAGAACGCCTAAGCACTTTCATCTCAACGATACGGTCATGTTGCATGCTTCCATCTAGGATTGTGAACTATTTTAAGCGTTGCAAACGTGTTTTTCACTTTCTAAAGTTTTTGTCTCTTTTTCTAGTTGATGGTAACAATAGATTCAAATACAACATTTCACGAGAATCAATGCTTTATTTTTTTCAGTTCATACCATTAGTTCTCATTCTCTTCCTATATATATATATATATTATATATATATATAATATATTTTTTTTTTTTTTTTTTTTTTCATCCACTGAAGTTCAAATACATTTTTTAAATTTATAGTGTGGACACTTGATATTAATACAGTTTTTTCAAATATTATAATTCATAAGTTAAATTTTATTTTTAAATTTTTAAAATTTTAAATTTATTTTGCATTATTTCAGACGAAGTTAGATTTATCTGCAACCGATGGCGCCAGTAAGTTTTTCAAAGGAAGAAGGAATTGTCTTTAAAAAAATATATATTACTTATTAGGTGTAAAATCAACTTGTTTTAAAATATTTCATACTCTAAGAATTTCTAAGCAAAACAATCTGCATATTATGCAAATAATATCTTATTTATTAGTACAAATTAGTATGATTAACTAATTATTTATTAAACATTACTACTTATTATTAACTATTTTGGTTATTTAATTAGGGTGAAATAACAACCATACTAAACTCATGTTTACGAAGAAAAGAAAAATGTTTTTTTCTCAATGTGTTTTTTTCACATTTGAGGAAGCCTGAAGAACCAGAAGTTTGGTAAAGAACCGAACGACGAAAACTCAAGGCCGAGACGCGACGCACCGCAGTGTTGCGCTTAAACTCTGCAACTTTAGCCTTAAGCTTAAAATTTTCCTACTGTATTACTATGGCCATATTACTTTGCCTTGTTCAATTTCTCAATTTTCTTGCTAATATTTATGTTTGCACATATAAGTTATATACAGTCAGATCCCGTTTTAACGAATTCACCGGGGCTGAACATTTTATTCATTAATTCGGGGTTCATAATATCGGGGTAAAAAAAAATACAAATTTTTGGAACTTATCTTTTGTAAAAGTTCTATAATAAGCTACTAGACAAAAAATATTCATATTTAGAAATAATACACTTTTCATTCAACAGTTAAAAATACAACGAGCGAATTATTACGCAACAGTTAACCGGAAATTAGCTGGTGCATGACTGGCGCGTCAGACTGACCTTCTGACCGGAACATCTGTTCATGCACCTCAGCAACCAAAGTCATCAAAACTGAGTTCAGCACAGTGTGCCTTGGCCCTCACGGGCTGTTGTGCCACTGAATTTAGAGTTTTTCTTTTATCAACATCATTATTTTTAATTTAATTTATAAGTAATAATTTTTTCTTGGTGAAAGAACATTGATATCGAATCTTTACTTTATTTTTTTTATCTTACAAAAAATAAACATTTTTTCTTGTTAAATTTTCTTTTAATAATACTTTTTCATCCACTGAAGTTCAAATACATTTTTTAAACTATAGTACACTGAAAATACAGATTTTTTCAAATATAAATCATAAGTAAATTTTATTTTTAAATTTTAAAATAAATTAGAATTCAGAAATAATTATCTGAAACGATGCGCCAGTAATTTTCAAAGAAAAGAATTCTAAAAAATATATATTATTATTAGGTAAATCACTGTTTAAAACTATCAGAAATTCTAACAAAATCTGCAATAGAAATAACAATATTCTCTTATATTAGTACAAATTAGTATGATTAACTAATTATTTATTAAACATTACTACTTATTATTAACTATTTGGATTAATTAGGTTGAAATAACAACCATACTAAACTCATGTTACGAAGAAAAGAAAATGTTTTTTTCTCAATGTGTTTTTTTCACATTTGAGGAAGCCTGAAAAACCAGAAGTTTGGTAAAGAACGAACGACGAAAACTCAAGCCAGACGCGACGCACCGCAGTGTGCGCTTAAACTCTGCAACTTTAGCTTAAGCTTACAATTTCCTACTATATTACTATGGCCATATTACTTTGCTTGTTCAATTTCTCAAATTTCTTGCTAATATTTATGTTTGCACATATAAGTTATATACAGTCAGATCCGTTTTAACGAATTCACTGGGCTGAACATTTTATTCATTAATTCGGAGTTCATAATATCGGGGTATAAAAAAAATACAAATTTTTGGAACTTATCTTTTGTAAAAGTTCTATAATAAGCTACTAGACAAAAAATATTCATATTTAGAAATAATACACTTTTCATTCAACAGTTAAAAATACAACGAGCGAATTATTACGCAACAGTTAATTGGAAATTAGCTGGTGCATGACTGGCGCGTCAGACTGACCTTCTGACTGGAACATCTGTTCATGCACCTCAGCAACCAAAGTCATCAAAACTGAGTTCAGCACAGTGTGCCTTGGCCCTCACGGGCTGTTGTGCCACTGAATTTAGAGTTTTTCTTTTATCAACATCATTATTTTTAAATATTAATTTATAAAAGTAAATAATTTTTTTCTTGGGTGAAAAAGAACATTGATATCGAAATCTTTACTTTATTTTTGTTTTATCTTACAAAAAAATAAAACATTTGTTAATACCATTGGTAGTAAATATGACATATCTTAATTAAGATATATGAATTCGTGAGTTAAATCATTTCTTAAACTTTCAAAACAGATTTTTTCTTAAGCAAATTTCCGATTTTTCTCAATCTTTCAAAAATAAAAATCAGTAAACATCATGCAAGAAATGCATGACAAATTCAGAAATAATAAAAACAGAGGTCTCAGTTTCAAAGCCTAAGCTACATCTTACTATACGGAATATTAAACAGGAATGCATAAAATAAAAACTTCCTCTAATATGTTCAAAGTCACTGAAATTGTTCCAAAACTTGGTGGATTTTCTAACTTAAACCCACTACTTATTCAACGAACCATTACAAGGGGCTGCATTAATCATTACTTTTCGGTGTAACGCGGAAGGAATAAGAAAAATTTACATTTTTACGAGCAAGCTCCAACGTCATCTAAAGTTAGGCTTAGAGAAAAAAGTGATTTTATGTGAAATCGTTTTTTATGGAGGTTTTAGGTACTTGTGCGTACCTTGATCGTTTGATTTATTTTGGGATTACTTTTTTTAGTCCATTACATTGCGTGTTCCTTAGATATCGGTTTTTAAGATCCTCTTCTAGAGCAGTAATAGAAATTATATGGTTTGATGTGAGTAACAGAATTATTGGATTGAATTTAGTCCCTTATTGTTAAATCCTGATCTAGCAATTGTCTTGGAAGAGTTGAAATTAATCACTTTATCCAAAATGATTTATTCTCAAGTCATTTTGTCTAAACATTTTCAAATTTTCAGATATACATTCACTAAAGTATACTAAAGTGTAATATTGGCATTATAAAAGTCTGTTTGGCTTGGTTCTTATAATACGAACTCTATTCTGGATTCTTTGGTAGACCTTTTACTAGTCTAGAACATGATTAATATTTCCAAACGTAAAAATGATTTAAATTCTCAAAATAAAAAGTAACAAGTTTCCCTTCAAATTGAGAAGCACGATGAATCAAAATGCATTTCAAGATCGCTGTAAAAATAAAGAGGTGTACTCAATCTATATTTTTCATGACAATACAGATATTTTCTTTAATAAAAAAAAAAAAAAAAAAAAAAAAAAAAAAAAAAAAAAAAAAAAAAAAAAAAAAAAAAAAAAAAAAAAAAAAAAAAAAAAAAAAAAAAAAAAAAAAAAAAAAAAAAAAAAAAAAAAAAAAAAAAAAAAAAAAAAAAAAAAAAAAAAAAAAAAAAAAAAAAAAAAAAAAAAAAAAAAAAAAAAAAAAAAAAAAAAAAAAAAAAAAAAAAAAAAAAAAAAAAAAAAAAAAAAAAAAAAAAAAAAAAAATTGCTTACTGTTATTCAGTTTCATTTTTTATATAAACAATGTTATTCGAATTACCAGGTACTTTTTTTGTCAACATATCGCAAACTCTCGCTCTAAAATGTTTTCTATTACATAAATATAGAGAGTGCTTGTTTCAGCCTTTTAGAAATTTCTTTTTTCTTGTATACCTAATTATCGATTAGAAAAGACATAAAAATCATTAGTATTTAAAATTTACTCTGCTGTTAAATAATGATACAAAAATTCTAAAACAGTTATTATATTTTTCCTATATTCATTAAATAGTTCTTGTGAGATTATAAATTATTGTATCTCCCCTTCACAAATTCTAAAAATTTAAATCTATTATTTTTTCTCTATATAATGAACATCTCATTTAAATTGTAAAAAGAACTGCAATTATTTTTGAAGACAAATCTTGTAATTTTTCCTTCTTTTAAAAAAGCATGCAACGTAGAATGAAAGAATAAAAATAAGCGTGATATTTTCATTTTATCTACGGCACAGAGTAGCAAATTCAAACAGATATAGATTACAATTCTTCCTCGATTCCTTCTTGAAAACTTAATAAACAAGTAATCTACATTTTCTTTTTCTTTTAACTGCCTGAGCTTTAATTTTCAGAAGTAGTAATTCTTCGCCTAAAGATTGCTTGAGGTAATTAAAATTACTTTAGTGTCACATTTTAATTAACAGTAATCACCCGCATTCAAACAGACTTAAATATTTCTTGGCTGTTTCTCGAATATTTTGTGGCATTTACATACAGTGCGTGTGAATTTAAATTAGATTTGGAATCTTCAAGACTGCTTTACTTAAAATTGACAATCTCATGTGGCTTTGGTAGATTTTAGAGCTTGATATTTTCATTTCAGTTATTTAATTAATTTTCTGTTAAATCTATAAGAAGATTATTCAATAATTTTCGAAGCTGATAAGGTTTGTGTGCTTTCTTATAGAATTTTTTAGAGAAAATGTGTTTTACTGAAATATAGGCATTTACTTTGCATTTTTGAAATAAAAAAAATGAAATATCTTGGTTATTATTGTTTAGTTCTGGGAATAATTATTACCAGAACGATAAATATTAAAAACTGAACTTGATTTAATGTTACTTTAACCAGCGCTTATGTATTATTCAGTTGATTAATTCGTCAAGTGAAAAGACGTCGCCAAATGCCATAATATGCAGCCAATAGTGAAAAATTGTTCTCATGCATGTGCAAACACAATAATCTTTTTCACGAATACTTAACTGTTTCATATTGTAAAATATTTAATTCTACTGAAATATCTTTTCTTTATTTTAAACCTATTTTGAATTGATTATTTAAATTATGATTATTTTTAAGCTGAAAATTCTCTTCCATATTATTACCGTCTGCTTTAATTCAATAATTCATACAACACTAATTTATCTCATTACTTAATTTATTCGCTGATATATAATCGTCTGTTGTAAAAGCTATGTAGCTTAAGCTGGCATCTTCTGTAATTATTCTAAATAGGCTCGTTCAATGAGAGGAAGAATTTTAAGGCGTAATCAACGCTGTTGAACATATTGTCTTTTTAATTTTTGTATATATTCGAGATAATATCATTCACTTGGATATCTTTTTTGATTATTATATGGAGAAAAGGCGTCTGTGGAATAAACATTGGTTGCTGTTATTCTCAATGATAGCATTTAGTGGCGTCTTTTGATTCGATTGATGTTATAATATGTAAGTACAACTTAACTTTGTATATGAAAGGTGTGTGTATATAATATTAAGTTTCTTTGAAATATACCAAGAAGGCTATTAAATAGCAATTGTATAAGGAAAATTATTGTAAAATAGGTAGTATCTGTACGAGAATTTAGTGGTTATTTAAATTAAGACTAGATTTTATAACATTTTGTGTTTATTCAAAATACAAGTTTCTTTCGAATAGACCTCCTCTCATATTTTTGGATGCACTTTATTGAAGTATATCTTCAAGTTTTTCCTTAATATTAATAATTATTTCCTTAGTTTCTTAATTAAGTTACTCTTATAATATTAGGTTAAATTTTAAAGTATTCCTCAGTTATTTACATTTTGCATGGGAGTTGAACGTATATGGTATTAATGGAAACTCCTATCTTAGCCGGAAAAAAATTATAACATTTTATATCAATTTAGGAGGTTGGTAAAATTACATATACGATAGAAATTTTTGATAGTATTCAGGTGTTTTGACAGCATTTTTTATGATAAAAAAACAATGTTCATATTGATTTACTAAAGTAAAATAAAATAACGACTTATGGAATTAAATAAGTTAAAATTGAACTTAAATTGAAGTCATTACCATTCTTGAATTAATGTTTATTATTTTGAATTTCTTTGCGAAAATTTATCTTCTATGATTGTCTAGTTTAATTTCACAGAATAATTTAATTTTCATCTTTTAATATGGTATAACAATTAGTTTTCTTAGGTATATTATTTAAGAGATACCTAATCTGTACTGCTAATATTTTCGTACCATTCAAGAATTTATATCTAAGAATAGCATCTTTGCTTTATGTCTAACTGAAACCGATCAACTTACCATTAAAAATTCATAAATCATAAAATTTAGTAATGTTTATATGTTTCATTTGCAATATTAATCAAAATTTGTAAATAGTCTCACAAAAAGGGGAGGGGCATTTTTATACTTTGGAGAAAATAGTTTAATTAATTGTTTATTTCAATAAGATAGCCTAAAAAATAAGTTTCATTTTAATATTTTCAATATTAAATCCTAAACTCATGTAATAATTCACTCATATAATTTGCGTTATAATAATTGAATTACAATAAACAATATAGAAATGTTATGTCTATTTAATTATAGAATGTAATTATATTTCTTGAGTAATATAACAAATGATGCAGAATTAATTCCTTCATTAAGGGAATTAAAGAATAATTCATTTTTTTAGTTCTATGCATTGCTGAATTTGAAAGGAATATATGTTGAAACGTTATTATAGTCTCTGGCAATTTGATTAAATGCATTAGTATCATACTTTTCATCAATATTAAATCAGTTATTAAGATTTTAAGAGAAACCTGCTAAATTTAATTATTACTGCTGATAATATAATAATACTTACTTACAAAAATATTTAATAATGTATGACACATTTATTAAAAATATGTAATTAGTAAAATAAGCACTAGTACGACAAGTGTGGCAAGTATAGATACGTAAAGTGAACTATTAAAATCGAAAATATTATCTTTTCTATGATTTATAAAATCCCTTTTTCATACAATATATTTTTAGCAATGTTAATGTCATGAAATATTTAAAATGGCCACAACTTTAGAGAACAAAACAGTAAAAACATATTGATTTTAAAGGAATTTGGTATAACATTTTTCTCACTAAATTATAAAAATATCACAATTTTGTGAAATATTCTAAAATATATTTTACAGGCCCAACTTATATGGGAAACTTCGTATTATCGTAGGATTTAAAAACTGTTACAAAATAATACAATCATACATTTGAAAAAGAAAATATTGTCTTTATCTACTTGATTCATTATCGACAGCGTGAGAGAGGAAGAAGGAATGGATGGGAAAAATATAAATTTTCCAAAAGTTAGAAGTATAGCTTAAATAATTGAAAAAAGACGTTCAGGTATTTTAGAATTTATAAAAGAATAATTAAACATTTTTAGATTTTTAAATACCTTGTTCAAGTAATTAACTAAGTACTAAAGAATATTAAATTAATAACATCGAACACTGTGTGTTTGACATTTTAAAGAAAAGAAATACTCTTCTAAAAAGATAATCTAGTTTTAAACAAGTTTATTCTAATAATGAAGTACTTACTGATCCAAATGTTCTTATTAATATTTATGCTTTGAATACTTCTAATTTACATCGCTTAATACTCTTGTCTAAAGAAATTTACGAAAACTGAAATAGTGATTATAAAATTTTAAATGTCCAGCTGTAAATATGCTTTTTAAAATTTCATGGAATAAGGCAATTTAAAGAAGAATTCCAATTTTTCAAACGTTATTACATACCATTTCCGCAGTAATTATGTAAATAGTTTTCTTTTCAAACATTTCCACGATTATGGCTCTAGCATTTTTTAAAACATTAATGTGATATTTTGTGTATTTAATGTTCTCATAAGTGAGATTTTCTTGCTAAGAAGTACTTGACTTCAAAAATTCACCGTAACAGGCAATATTTAAGGTACATTTAATTCCGAGGGTTATGTACAGTGGGTAAAAAAGTATATATTTGCACACCTACATTTTTGTTTGCAATTCATAAAAAGAAGCATTAAGAAATAAAAAAATTGGTATTGCCAAATCAGAATAAGTTTAATCATCCAAAACAAACAGAAAAATTACAATAATATAAATATAACAATGCTTTTTTTGTAACAAAATTAAAATATCTCGTGTCAAAAAAGTATTTGCACACCTACATGAATACAAAAGAAATAAAATATTTAAGCAAATTTCAAATAACTAATATTTAGTATGCATTCCTTTAGCATCTATTACTGCTTGTAATCTTGCTGACATTGATTTAATTAAATTTTCTGAAACAATAGAGTCAGTATTCGACCACTCTTCAATAAGGAATTGTTTAAGGGCAGATTTGCTTGAAATCTTCCTTTTTCTTATTTTTAAAATCCACAGAATTCCACAAATTTTCCAAAGGATTTAAGTCTGGTGATTGTGGTGGAGTGGCAAGTTTTCTGGGTACATGATAAAGCAACCACATACGTGTTATACCGGCAGTGTGCTTGGGATCATTGTCTTGCGGAAAATAGTACGAATTACTGATACCCAATTTTATTGCACTTTGTGGCAAATTATCTCGCAACACATCAATATAGGTTCGAGCTGTCATATTCCCATCAATGAAACACAAATTACCAACTCCTTTGCTAGCCATGCACCCCCAAATTATAACAGAACCTCCTCCATGTTTAACTGTAGGTAACACATTTTTGGTATGAAAAGCAGTACAAGGTTTTCTCCAAACTAATTTCCTGACATCTGATTTAAAGATCTTGAACTTATCTCGTCGGAGAATATGACATTTTTCCAGAAATGAATTGGCTTATTGATATATTCCTTAGTGAATTCAAGTCTCTTCAGTCTATTTCGTTCAGTCATGAGAGGTTTTTTCTCCTTGGAGATCTCCCATAAATTTGTGCATCATGCAGGACATTTCGAACACTTTGGGCACAGATTTGAGCTCCAGATGTTGAAGCGACATCATTGGCTAATGTAACTGCGGTAACAAAGGATTTGTCGATGCTTCTCTTATGATTTTTCGCTTAATTCGCAGTGAAAGTTTTTTTGGGCATCCAGAGCGCAAGTTATTTGATGTAGATCCTCTTTCTTTATGACGTTTTATAACATACCGAACAGTAGAGAAGCAAACATTTACTTTTTTACCTATTTCTCGATAACTTAGGTCATTTTCACGTAGAGAAACAATTTTTTCTCGCAACGAAACCGGCAATTCAGATTTCTTAGGTGCCATAACAATTTGAAATCGACAATCAACTGATAAAGTTTCGACAATACCTCCTTTTATAGTAGTCTTACGTATGTTATTTACTGCGGGATGACTGTCAAATAATTAGCAAAAAAAATGCAAATTTGCTAAAGTTGAGTTGAATGTGCAAATACTTTTTTGACATAAGATTTTTTAATATTGTTGCAAAAAATGTTTTTTATTAATATTATTGTATTTTTTGTAATTAATTCAAATGAATAGGCTTATTTATTTTTAAAATGCCAATTTTTGTATTTCTTAATGCATTTTCTTATATATTGTGAACAAAAATGTATGTGTGCAAATACTTTTTGTACCACTGTAATTGATTTT
The DNA here is from genome assembly GCA_019973975.1 of Trichonephila clavata. NCBI lineage: Eukaryota > Metazoa > Arthropoda > Arachnida > Araneae > Nephilidae > Trichonephila > Trichonephila clavata. The sequence goes on from BMAO01022159.1 coordinate 254,455, forward strand.
TGCGATATTACTTCTTTTTTAAATCTAAAATTTCTATTCTTCTCACGTGAAATTTTAATCTTTCGTAATAAATCCGACCAATTGTTTTCTAAAAATAGGCTCGTTTTATATTAAAATTGAGATATTTTTTCTGTTTTCGAACACATATTTAAATTGTATATGTAAGTAAAACACCATTTAATCACTTCATGTTATAAGAATATTTTCTTAAATATATTTCAAAATTTAAAAGTTTTTTTTTAATTAGTAATATCTATAGGGGAGTTCTCTTTCTTATTAAAACTAGTGACCTGAACTATTGAGCACACGATTAAAAATTAAAATTAGAACTTATTACTAAGTATGAAATATTACTCTTAGCTTTCATACTTCCAATCAAAGTTGACAATTCCAGTTATCAATTCTCAAATTCCAAACGAGAATTAAGATTACAAAACAGTGTATTTAATTGCATTACTGTAAACCACAGACGTTTTACATTGACGTTTTTGTACATTGCAAATAGCATATTTAAAACACAAATCTTAGTATATGAATAGTAACATAATCTTTTTTTATAGTAGTCACAATGTTTTCGAACAAAATTTGCTTAAGATGATAATATAACGATATTCGTTATTCGCAGAAGATATTTTAAACATTTTCTTATTATCTGAATTATAATTCATTGTTAGTTTTCTAAGTGCTTTTAAATTATGTACCGATAAAGAACTTTGTGGATTGTCTAATACGCTGAAATTCCCTTCAGTTTTCCAAAGATGAAAAATGTTTTGGCGAATGAAATATTTCTTAATCAAAATAATTTCCTTAAAAAATCTTGTGAAACTTCTTTTTTTCAAACAATATAACCCATTGAGAATTGTGAACAACCAAATGTTTTATCAGGATATCTTAAACTGCATTGCGCTCTCATTACAATTGTGTGCATCATATACGTATGTGTATTCCGCCTTTATTATTATTATTTTTTGTTGTTGTTATGTTTAAACGTTCTTTTAAAATTTAGAAAAGCATTCATCGATATACGCATGTCTTGAAAAAAATATTTGCATATTTTTAAACGAAGCTTAACAGTAAACGTGTGAAACAAATGCAGTTTCTTCTTCAGCCAGTTTTAAAGTTTAAAAAAAATTCATTTGCAGCTCAAATTTTGTACTCCTTACAGAAAAATGCAGTTTTGCTCCTTTTAACACGGGAATATCAACATACAAGGTAATTTTTCAAGGATTGTGTGTGTTAATACTTCTTATTTCTTTTTATTTACGATATTCCTTTTTATTTCAGTTTCATAAAATTATACTAAAAAGGCATAGAAATTCTTATTTTGGTTTAAAATAGAAAAAATTACTTTTGTATGTCTTAGAATTTATTGCTGAGATCAGTAAAAAGGTAAGAATTTGTTTAGTATGTTTAGTTTACTTTGAAGTTCATGTATTTTTTTTTCATTCTTGTGAGATTGTAACAGTGTGCTTCAGTGTCAATATAAGACATATTCAGAATTTTAAAAAAATACTCGATAAATAGAAGCATAAAGGGGCTGTTTAAGAGCACTTGGATTTGAATTTGTTTGTAGAGGAATTAAAAAGTAAGATTAATTTAAAAACTCTCGTAAGCAAATTGTTCTTTTCTTCATATTTTACTTGATCGTGAATAGGATACTTCTTCATTTTCGGTTTGGAAAGAAAAACACAACTGAAAATTTTTTATTATCTTCTGTTTGTTTATTTTAGGAAAATTATGAAGTCGTTTTAATATTACAGCGGGGATGTATATTAATGTGGTAGTAATGTTTATCTGAAAATGAAAAGTATAAAGAGCCATTCGAATTTGGACATTCAAAATGTACCCGCAAAACATTAAACAAACGACATTTCAAATAAAAACTTAGAAATGGGTCATATATTATGGAAATTGGTCAATAAAATCCAATTACTGGAATAAAGAGAAAAAAATCATGAGATAACAGTAGAAATAAAACTCTTTGCTATGTGTAAAACTAAAATTTTTACACGCAAGGCAATCAATGTTGTTGTTGCTCTGTATTGAGAAAAGAAATCTACATATATATAATAATTGATAAAATCGATTTGCCTGACATTCAAGGTATTGAGTAATAATTTAAAATGCAAGGCATGAGATGAAATGAGATTTAACATCTTAGTTTACTAAAATGTAACTAAAAGATTAATTATTTTCAAAAATGTCTAAATTTAATAACTAAGTTTATATTACTTAATTAAGATAATTTACGCAATATCTTTTTTTTAAAAACGTATCTGTTTCGATTACTTTCAAATCTTTCTTCCATAAAAAAATTTGAAAAAGCAAGTTATTTTAATTTTAAATCACCTCACTCATGGGATTTAGCGCGTTTTCGACATTTTAAATACATAGGTCCATAATTTATTTACTGAGAAAATATATGTTTTAAACAGTGTAGTCTTAGAGTAAGAGGCTGGGAATAAAGACCGGTTGAATTTCATTAAACACTTAAAACAAATATGTCATACATATGAACATGAGCACCATTTTTCTTCTACTTCAATGACTCGACAATCCTGGGTGGGCCCTGGCCTTCTTCAGAAGTTTTCTCCAGGCATCTCTACTTTTGGCAATTGTTTTCCAGTTTTTGACTTTTAAAATATTTAGGTCTTTTTTGACACAGTCAATCCATCTTAACGGGAGTCTGACCTTAGGTTTATTTCCCATGGTGTTTACCAGAAAGATTTTCTTGCAGCAACGATCTTCATTCATTCTAGCCAGATGATCAGCCCATTTAAGTCTCTGTAATTTGACAAATTTTACAATATCAGGTTGTTTATAAATTTTGTAGAGTTCTAAGTTAGATTTTCTTCTCTATGATCCATTCACTTGGATCCCACCAATAATGCAGCGTAAGATTTTTCTCTCGAAAATTCCCAAAGCTTCCTCATCACATACAGTCAATGGCCAAGTCTCTGATGCATAAGTCAAGACAAATCTTATAAGACATTTATAAAGAAACAATTTAGTTCTTAATTTGAGAAAACTATGAGCACCATTAGTTGCTTGGAAAATATCGGCCTGTACTCGATTTCTCTCCAGACATTGTTAAGTATTTGTGGAGTCATATTAGCTCTTTTTGTGGAGATCCGATTGTTTAATTTTTCGATGCGAATTTTTGCAGCATAAACTCAGATCTTCAGGTATCACCAGTCGAGTGATGTGACGTCCGAAGAACTGAGTAGTCATGTGAGATTGGTCCAACTCTACTAATCCAAACATCTGGGAATGTTTCATCAAGAGGATAGCGCACATACGTTACCCAATGGCAAGAAGCTCCATCCTGTTAGAGAATAAATGTTTAGCTGCATTTCTTCTAATTGCTTCACAGCCAACAATCTCAGCATATTGAAGTGAACTTACAATTTAATGGATGACCGTGAAAATCATTTTATTATCAGTTAGTGCTCACCAAAGTTAACTTTAGAGCTACCTCGTTTAAATACTTTTATACAATACTGGGGATTTTCAAACCCCAGATCTAGAAGTTATGTGGATTAATATCTCTTGGAACATGAAATATTACTTCGTCATTTAATACTATAATCAGAAGATATTGATCATCATTACTGTATGGTTATAAAGCGTCACTACGTTTTCTGTCCAGAACTTAATTTTGTCCTAAAAAATAATTTCCCTGCTATCATTTCCATAAATTTGAAAAAATAAAGTTTCTTCAACTTAAGATTATAAGTACAAAGTATTTTTCTTTACTTAGTAAAATGACTTGTACTCTTACGTAAAGTTACTTAAGCATCTTCGGTATGCATTGAATGGTAGTACGAATGTCATTTGAGTACGTTTTAGTTTGATCGAGAAAGAACTGTAGCCTGCTATGTTGCCTACGAATTAGAATTCTGAGAAATTGGTATTGTGTTAGACGTCACACATAACAGTGATACAAATCTATAATAGATGAATACTAGAACAAACAACTGAACGCCAGTGCTGAGTACACTAGAAGTTTTGCAGCATTACATCTATTACAGGCATACTGTGTGCATGGTAGTAATACTCGTATGTAGCTCTTCCACACAACAAATACTGTCTGTTGCACAACAGTCAGTGTCTGCAATACCCTGTGATGTCATATATAACACAAGGGAATGTCCGTAAGACGTCCATTGTATTGCTTACCTTTGTCTCAAATTGTATTTGTCTAGTTGTATTTCCAATTATGTATTGATTGTACACGGGCAACTGAATGGCAGGACATTACAAATCAGATTTCTGCCTACAACGCTTGGATGGCCAGATTAAAGTCTGGAGGCATCACGGAGAGAGATTACTTAGCTTTCCCTTATTTATATTTTAACTGGTTGTGCAGTCAATGTTATAGTTTGTTTGGTTTTGGATTCTACTTCTGTATCTTCGTAGTATGCATTGCCGGTACCATGAAAAGCCAGTGCTTTGTCTCAGAGGTTTTATATGTTCTTCCTTACTTTACTACAGTGCTACGACAGATCAAATTTGACAATATGTGGTGGCAGCAAGGGCCGCCATATCTGAAGAAGATACCCAAAGCCTCTTTCATTCAACATCAAGGCTGTAGTAGTAGTAATATCATCCGTTGCGCTAACATTCAATACCTAATTTGTCATCTTCCTCATCTCACAAAAAGCTTTATTTTCAATCATTTCATTTTTGTACTATATGCAATCCCTTTAATAATTTATCTTTATTGTCTTTTATCCCGCTTAGTGTTGCCTTTTAAATGGACCACAATATATAAAAATATATTAAGGAATTCATATTGAATTTCCTAAAGATTGAACGTTAGTTAGAGCTTTTTAGCATTTGAGTTCCATATCTCCTGAAGAGATAAATCCGTTAAAATAAAAAACAAACACACATTTCACTGCAAAATATTTCTAACTTTTCCACTTTAAAATAACATTTTTAACTTTCGTGTTTCCAAACTCTTAATATACATTTGTCTTTCATTAAGGACATCTGTTGAAAAAAAGCTGCTGTAAATGTTCTTCCCTTTATTCGTCCATGAAACTATAGTATTTCCGGTTTTTTACCATTTTCCTTTTAATTCCTTTTGGAATTCATAAAACTATTTTTTAATTATAACTCTTCAGTGAACTTATCCTATATCGGTTGAATGTAAATTATCAAAACAAATTTAATTAAATTTGTAAATAAAACCAAAATAAACAAAAAAAGTACCACACCAATAAACCATTTTGGTTGGAAAGTGGGCATAAAATCAAGGTCTTAACTTTCAAACCGTTGTATGCGTACATCTTTTTTTTTTTGCCTTAGAACTGTGTGTCCTGTACCCTCCACTCTTAATGTTCGGTTAGCGCAAAAAGCTGGGATGTGTAATTTGCCGACTATCGTTCTAGTTGTAACGAGAAGCCCCATTAAAGGTAAACGAGGAGACATAAAAATCCTCCACGGCCTCTTCTTTTTTCCGAGACATAAAACTGCGCAGGTCCTGCTCGCATAAAACATTAAGGCTTATCGGAGTATGCTGACTGTCTGTAAGGAATCAACGAGGGAAGGGGGGGGATAATTTTCTGATAGTTAGAATGGCATGGTACAGATGGTAATGCCCTACGTGATCGCTGATCAATGAGAGAAAGAAAAAGAAAAAAAAACATAAAGAGGAAAATTTGATTTTATTTTGTAAAAATGAAAGATGGATATTGCCTACGCAAGAGTTTAAGAAATGAAAATTAATTTTTGATAAGTGATTTTTATGCGGAAAACCTCTGTAAACTCATTTAGATTCGTAAAATAATTATTTTTAAAATTGAAACATATAGGAAGAGCTGAATATTTTAATGGTTTTCTGCAAAAATAATTAAAATATTCTGCTAATTAGCGAATAACTTATGATAATGCGTCTGTTATCATTGTAGATAACAAATTGTTCTAAGAAATAAACGCTATAAAATTTAAATTTTCAGAACAATCGTTGCTAAATGTAGGTAGTTATAAATCATCTCAATTACTAACTTAGTTTTTCAGATATATATTCAGTAAAAAATATTTGGACTGAAGTGTAAATAACAATAATAATTCTTTATTAAACCATCAATAAATATATAGAATGAAACAATTATAGTTAATAGATTGCGGCATATCATCTCTGAATATTGTTTATTGTTTTACAATTGCATAATTCTTAAATGTTCATTTTGTATGTTGTTTTAATTTCATATTGTGAACTTGAATAATTTTTCCTTATATTAAAACTACGTAATTCTTTCATGTAACTGATTCCTAGTTCTCTACTACTTTTATAATTTCTCCCCTTCAGTTACTTCTATAAGAACTCTAAAGTACATGAGAAAATCAGAATTAAAACTAATTTTCTTACCCTGGTAGTAATTGGAAACAAATAGTTATTGAAAATAGTTGCGGCTACTTAAAGGTTCATTACTTAGATTGACTCTGACTCTGATATTTAAAGTATGAATATGTATTTCCTCTAAATCAATTGCAAAATAAAAATAAATTTTACGTTTTATTTTATTTAATGGAAAGCAACTAAACTTCATATTTAGCTACCAATGATACATTTATTGCTGAATAATTTAAAATATTTTAATTTTAAACTTGCGTTATAAAATTTTTATAGAATTAATCTGTTTATCAAAAATTAATTAGCCAGTTTATATAAAAACATTCCCTTACCTCTGTAAAAAAATTATGATATTTTCTTTTATATTTGGAAACATTGTTAACTTTGTTACCATTAATATTGCTGCCACTCTAAGCAAATAAATATATTGAGGGATGCAACTCATGAAAGAACGCTATTTGTTTTGATAAAAGTGAAATTAAACTACTTTTATATTGTTAGGTTCCATATAAATATAAATAAATGGCAATGTATACAACGGCTATGAAATAATATACTTGTAACTAAAGTCTTCTCAAAATTTATGAAAGTATTTGTCAGAAAGTATAAGGGAAACTTAATTATAGTTATTTTCAATTCATACATTGGACACCTTCTTTTTATAATGAGCAAGATACTATACACTATAATATATATGCTCTATAATAAACGAGGTAAACTCATGATATTTGATTGAATAAATTCTTGTATACTTAATTAAAAATGGCATGTTAAAATTTATATTGTGTGTATGTTCTCCAATAAGTACATAATTATCAATTCCATTAGTAGTTGAAGCAATTAGTATTTATAAAATACATGCTTGACATTGCAAAACAATTTCCCTTAGTTGTCCCAGTTCTATTGGTCTCTTACATCCATAGGTATTACAATAACTCGAAAACATGTTTTAATTTGTTTTTATATACCTTCTTAAGGTATCCGACTACTTGCGAAAACTTTTTTTAAAGAGAAATGGAGATGTACGCATTTTTTTGTAGTTTTCAGATATGTTTTGTACATTTTAAGAAAAATACATTAAAACTAAGAAGAGAAAAAGAAAGTATTTTTACTAAAATGGGAAAAAAGTTATAAAAATTTACAAAAAATAACATCAACGGGATCCATTCTGTACCAAAACTCTATGATCAAATTTTCAATTTTTCATATTTGATGTGTTGCTATGTTATTCATTTTTGAAATGACCTTCAGGATTAGGGATACTTTAGTTTTTACAAAAACTAGATCACTTTATCTTAATTATTATACGAAATTGCTTAACATAAAAGACTGTAAATTTCATAATAAAACAGTGATTGACAAATTTGAAAGTTAAATCACTTGTACTATTATACAGAACATTCACAAAAAGTTTCAGTTAATTATTTTTAAAACTTTTTGAGAAATTGCTGCCCCCGTTTGAGCATTTTCAAAAATACACATTTCGAGTTAAACGCGTTTTAAAGTATGACATCTTGCTTAAAATAATGACATCTGCTGAAACACTTGTATTTTTTTGATAAACTAGTAAACGGAAAATAATTAACTTGGTTTTTTTTATAAAGCTAATAAGATGGCTTATAAAATAAAATCATAAAAAAAATTTGTCAATTTTTGGCAAAATTCAGAATTTTAAGGTAGTCAGATAACAGGATTTTTTGATTTATTAAGTAAGAATGATAAGGGAATAAAGTAAAAAAATAATTAGTAAATAAGTAGCAATTAGAGATAAAGAATCTGAATACATATTTTTCTTATATCGTACTTAAATCTATTTGTAGTCGCTGTAGCCAAGTGATCATGATTGCGAACTCGTGGCTTCCTGTCAAGTCTTGGTGCTATTAAAGGCCTTCCGAGTAGAAGGGCTTGAGAAAATTAAATTTTTTGAGGCTCATGTTAACGTGATGTAGAGGTTTGGAGAGCCGCTACCAGTTCAACTGTCGCCTTCATCACTAGACTGTAATTTAAGATCATAGAGTACATATGTACATCCCGAATAGAAAATGCTTTGAAATGCGGCGTTAATATACGATTAATCAATTAAAAATAATAGTATTTGTGATGAGCTTTTACAAACATCTAAAGCAAAATGTATTGCTTCTTTATATCTGTAAGTCTTGAAGTAAACAATCAACATGAAATTAATATTTTAAATACAACAATTGTGTTTGTAATAGCTTTGACGGAAAAAAATTGTTCTTTTAAAAACTCTGTCTAAATTTTAAATGCTTACGCATGCAGAAATAACAAAGAAAACAAGTAGAAAATCATAGCTAACAACAAATTTGCAAAGCCAATATGATACTAAGATTTTTTAATTACCAATGGTAGCTTTTGAGTATGCCTAATTGAATTTATTCACAGATAAATTTAGCAATGAATGAAGAAACTAAGCTATATAAAGAGCAAATTTGTTTTTAATTGTAAGGTTTCCTTTTATAACACTCATGCTGGTTTGGTTTTAAATTTCAATAGCTTAGAATTTATTTAAAAATTAGTTATTTTCAAAGCGTTATTACATCTCATTACAACTTTAATTATTTCTATATCTATTCAGATATAATATAAATATTAAAATTCTAAAGTATATTAAATTTATAAAGGATTTTAAACACATGTGAAATTTAAATCAATTTAAACCAATCTGTTTAAATATTTAAAATGTTGTTTTGAGGAAACAAAGCTAGTTTGGATTCCATGGAAATTCAGAAAAGATCTACTATAGTAGGTCCTTGGAGTTATTTAATATTAACTCATTTTAGGGTTAAAACCTAGAAATATATATATATATACTTTTAAAGCATGCATACTTTCATTTTGAATGAAAAATCTTTACTAATTCCATAAATAATTTTGATGTCATATTATATAAGCGTTGGTTCATATGGTTATATTTTAAAATTGACTTAGTAAAAGGTTTTGACTTAAGAAAGCAAAGCTTTATACCTAAATTTGATTCAAAAATTGTAAACATTTTGTATACATTTACTAGTAAACAATATATATTTCATAGAATTTTCTCACAATTGCAGTCTTCATTTTGAAATACAAATATTCAGTGATGAATAGTTTTGTACGCAACGTTTTTTACTCGTAATTTTCAATCATTTTTCGTTCTTTGCGTAATACTGTACATCATAACTCTGAATAGCTGACGATTTTCCTCTTGATAATAAATGTAGAAGTGTTTCCTTTGTCAATTTATTCAACAAATGATATTGCAGAGAGTATGAAAGGAACTCCCTATACAAACTCAATTTCTCCGTTCAATCTCACAATGGTGAAGAATTTCTGTTGTCGCTACCAAAATATTTTTGTACTGCCTGAAAACTTAATTTCCTGAGTTTTTGTCATAAAAGAGAGATGAGTTCATGCATGTATGCATGTCTCAACACTTGAAAAATAACTATTTTTGTTCTTTATTGAAATGATTTTTCTCCCTTACGTATCGGAAGATTTTTTTAAACGCTAATGTATTATGACTAAAAAGACATTTTTATATAACAGCGTTATTTTCAAATTTTTTTTTCTTTTTAGAAATTATCTAAATGTTTTACTTGTGACTCAAAAGAAATCATATTTTTAAAAAATATTGTTCAAAAATAAATTTAAAATAGAGTTTGAAATGCATTGAAAAAGTATTTTTTTAACCTTAGTTAATTAAAATTGAAAAAAAAAATATTTGTAAAAAAGATTATTTTAAACGTATCCCAACGAAAATCAGCAATTCTATAGAAATATGTTAAAAGGAAATATAATTTGAAAAAAATAACTGGTTGTTGAAAGTTTTATAACGGAAAGAATTGGTAAATTAAGTTTGTATGGATTCAAGAGAATTTTTTTTCTTATACCGCTTCTGTTGAAATTTCCCTAAGGAAACTTCAACGTTGTGCATATATTTTTTCATCATTTTTGTCCTGACTAGGAAAATTGAAAGGAAATTTTGTTTGCATTACCGAAAGAAACATGCTTGGACGATTGTACAATTCAGTTAAAAAATAATGTTAGTAAAAATATTGTTTATTCAACGGGAGAGGAAATTCTACCTTCCTTTGTATGAGTTTACTTTATTGCTTTCAAAGTTCCAAACGAAAAACCGAATTATATCCGTATAAAAAGGTAACAAAAGTAAAATAGCATTAAAAAATAGAAGAGATAATTAGAAGTAAAATTTAAGAAAAATGGAAAACGTAAATAATTTTTTTTTAATTCTGAATTACTTATAAATAAATATTCCATCATTTTATTTATATAATCATACTGAACGAATAATTTACATTTTATCAAATGTATAAAATTCTAGCTTGGAAAGAGAAAAAAAAATGGAAAAAAATGTTTTAGAGAAAGGAATTTTAGAATATATATGTACATATACGCACACACATATGTATATATATACATAATAAAGCAAAAAATGATGGTTTAGCTATTAATCTCTTGCAAAGGAGATAAAATTCTAAATTTTAGAACTTAGAACAATAGACTTATAAAAAGTAGAGTTAATTGTGTACAAAATTCAAAATACTTAAGTTTTCTAAAGCTGCCACTGACTTAAAGTAGAGTTTTAACCTTCTCCTTTCAGTGGAAAATTTACACACATTAGTACAAAAATAATGAAAGTATAAAAAGTAAATTATTTAATACGAACTAAGCCTACAACTGAAATGGTATTAAGGCAGTGCTTCTCAAACTTTCAATATTCGCGACCCGATATTCAATTATAATTTTCATAACGCCCCCTCCCCCTCCCATAACAAAAATGCATTGCATTCAATAATACTGTAATTTGCCGCTAATGCTACAATACGACTTCAACCTCTTAAGTGCCACAGGCGTATATAAACGTCTCACTCAGCCAAAGCATTCATTTTCTAAACGTATATGTACGTCTTTCCGAAAAACGATCCTTTCTGTGCACTGCTATCCATAAAATTATTCCGAAGTCTTTGGAATGCAATAAAAGAACTTTGACTATGTTTGCGAAGGGCTTTCTTATTTCAGAGGATCCGCTTATTTACAATTTTTTACTCCCCCCTTAATACATTTCATACGCTCGCCTACGTGGAAAACGATGGCATTGAGGAGTGAATTAAGTAACTTTTAATAGGCAGTTAAGATAATTAATTATAAACTGTACAAATTATCAAGATAAGTGTTAATACAAATCTATAAGGTCACTGGTAATTATCTGTTAAACTAATTATAAAATACGTTGTACTGACTGATGCATTTATAAGAGTGTTACATCAGTGTAAATGTGTATTTTATTTTTTATTATGTCAGAATGTATTTTTTTCGTTTACTAACAGTAAATTAATAATTTTTTTAAATAATCTTTTGTTTTCGACTTTTCAATATGCTCGCGCCTTCCTCGTAGAGTTATCACGCCCCCTCCCCCCAGTAGGGCTCGCCCCACAGTTTGAGAAACGCTGTATTAAGCTATTAGGTAAATATGACTAAGGTATCATTTAAATGGTTACAAACTTTCAGAGCATAGACCATGTGAAATCACGTAGAAATGTATTGTCGGAAACGCTTTTCTGGCGCTGTAAAGACAAAACAAATCACACAAAAAATAAGGGCACAATTAAGAAGAGAAAACCTGTTTATTGACCTTAATACAGTAACAAATTGAGAAAAAAAACTTAAAGGGACAATAGGGGTACATGTAGGTGTGATAGGAGTGCACGTCATTAGCATGCAGGATTCGCTTGATGGTTATATGGCAAATTCCGACATGATTGGCGAAAGCCCGCATACTGGTACCGAGATGGTTCTGTTTCGGATCCAGCACATTCTCCCCGTTTTTTGGAATTGTTACTTTTCTCTGAAGTTCCTATGTCCAAGATGAAGGATCCGCTGTCAGTCAATCTCTGGTATAAGCGTGCAAAGAAGGAGTGGCTGGGAGTTGGCCTTCTGGTGTTAAGTTGGGCGTACAACCACTGTGCATCTCGTCCATTGCAATCAGTGACTCCATTTGCCAGATGCATATCAATGACTTCAGCGTTCGTGTAACTTTCCATCTTACTTCCACTTTGTCTTCAGGCGAAATGAAGTTTCATAGTGTGGCAGCAAACCTGCGTGTGCTTATGCATTGTCATCTGATGCTGTGGCTTACGTAGCACCATCTATCGCGTACACCAACCAAAGACTTACCAGCATTTTTTTCTGCACTAAGAATAATAAAAATGTCTTCTCTTATTCTTGTCTTGTCTTGTGTTTTGTGTACTACCGCACTTGGAAAGAGTTACCAACGTGCAGTCCTGTGTAATTTCCCACCGTCTAGTTGTATTATATCTGTCTTGAAAGTTTGTAACCGTTCTACTGATACACCCTGTATATCTTATAAATGGAAATAGTAGGATATATAAATATGAATTAAAAAAACAATCATTAATCCCCAAAAATGATTAAAATTTTAAAAAGTTAAATCAAATAATCGAACAATTTAACAAATGAAGAATGAGCGTATACTGTAGATTTTAGAGCAATATATTAACAAGTTACACTCTATAGTAATGACTCCATCTAAATAAAAAGAAATTTAATACTCGTAGGAAATATCAAGATAGAACTTTAAAATGAGAGAAATTAGAAAAATTGAAAACTAAAATATGAATTAAGAGAAGTGTATAAAAATAAACTTAACTTAAATCCATGAGTTTTAATCTAATTCACCAATTCTACTAAATATTCAGAATCACTTTATAATTACAATCTCAACCTTTTCACTTACAATCACAATCTCAATCTTCTTACTTACAATTACAATTTCAATCTCTTCACTTAAAATTACAAAATCGAACACCTCACATACAATTACAATATCAATAGAAATGCAATAAAAATTTCAGCATCCTCTTCAAATCAACTTCACGTCTATTTAAATAGCGAACCTGATTTGCCTTTATTATAGTTCTTCTCGCAAGCTGAGGTTGTCAAATCAATCAATTAATTTATAATCAATCAAATAATCTATATAATAGATTTCATAGGAGTTAATTTTGAAAACACGTTGAAATCCCTTTATAAAATATGATGCAAAAAAAAAAACGCAAGTTAAAATATTTTCTGTGACATTTCTGCATGCAAGTTTTTATTATTTAAGGAAATTTGTCTGTTCTAACTTAATATAATAGCTTATATTTTAACAAGTGAAACTTATAAAAGCGTGTTAAAAATTGTTTTTAGTAATTCGAAAATTTGAATCCGTATTTTTAAAGATGCTAATAAAAATATATATATTTAATTTAGTAATATATATGAATCACACACACACTAGAAGAGATAATTTAATAAATACTAAAAATAGTTTAAAATATGTACTCCAAATTGAAAGGATAGTTCTTTAAATAAAATAATTGGGCATTATCTTTCATTATAAATGTTTGTAATAATTACAAAATTATGCGTATTCTTATATCTTTTTTTAAATTTTTATGCACACACATGGCTATCCTAAACATTTATAATCTAATATATGAAATGAAAAGAGCAGATGTAAAATTGTATAGGAAATAATCTGGCATTGAACTATATTTAAAAATGTTTATAATATCTTATACAAAATCCTTAAATGAAAGAAAAACATCTATAATCATCATAATACCACAATTTTTTTTATTTTATTATCTTTTAACAGAAAAAATAAAGGAATACTGATGTGCGTTATAATAATGTTTGTGTACTAAAACGATAACCAGTATTATCGTAAACATTTAGTTATTTCCAACTTTTCGGAACCTTGTTTTATTCAGTATGTGGAATAGATTTGTTTTCATTTCATTTCAAAAGAGCTATGACAGTCTTTTATTTTTCTATATGCTCTTTAATTTTCTAACAATAAAAAAAACTTTGAAAAGCAGAGTTTGTAATTCATAGCTTAGCTTTAAACACATTAGTGCCATCATCTAGTATCTGAAATCCAATCATGTATCTTTCTCCAGCAAAATTCTGAAATAATCCGAAAAAGAAAAAGTATTGAAGAAAAACACTCCGTCATTTTATTATCTATTATTTTCTTCGTATCACATTTATTTTCTAACGTTCTTTACAATAAAATGAATAGATGATGATGATGATAAAGTAATATAGTAATTTTCCTTTAAAAAGATCTCATCATATAATGATATATACTCAAAGACCAATTTGACTTTGATCCCTCAAAAAAATCAAAGTGACTATTTGATTTTATCTCTTTTCTTCATATATAGTATGAGAACATTATAGAACAAATTTATTATACTTCAAGTTATACTTTGAAAAGTTTTCTTTTTGGAGAATCTTTAGGGCTTATGCTACTTAATCATATAACAAACATTTGTTCAGATCGAATATAACTTCCAAAGGAGAATGTGTATGAGATTAACTAGTTGCTAAAATATTTTCTTAAAATTTTATCTTTAAAATCATATATTAATTGAAATATGCACTGAAACCCAAACAAGAAAATTTTATTTTTACACGTATAAGTCAATATGTATCCTTTAAGTGTAAATATCCCTTGTTTAACATTATTGTTTAATCTATGCAAACACCAACAAATCGATTTTCTCTCAATCGTTATATATTATATCATGCCCAAAAGAGGATGAAAAACCTTAGAAAAAGACTAACACATTATTAACTAAGTATATATTTAAAAAAAAGAAATCCAGACTGCACAATAACTCACTTTGTGCTACTCTGGTTATAGATTTTTTTTAAAAAAATATCTTTCTATTTTAGCCAAGTAAAAATGAATTTATGCATAGGAAAATTTTAAAAAATGAAAAGAATTTAACCTATAAAATTTGTTTTACGCTCTAATAAAAGTTTTTTTCTACAATTATATACATTTTTTGTCACTTAAAAATAAACACATCTATATAAAATATATAATTTAAACAGTAATATTTTTTAGAAATACCATACAGCATTTGAACATATTTGATTAGTGACTGCATATTTATCTGCTTTATGAGAAACAATGATTTGCTTTAAAAACATAAATGTTTCACAATAAATTTTTCGTTGTATATTTTTTTTTCTATTCTTTTCTAAAACTTCTTACATTGCTATTTGCTATTTAATACTCTGTTATAAATATTTAAGTGTCAAAGCACTCTATCCCATAAAAAAACCATGAAACGCATTTTAAGTTTTAATTACTTTTTTAACTTCTAATCATATATTGTAATCTTATTAGTTGCTCAAACTTCTTAAAAGGCTTTGAAGTACTAAAACTTTCTCGTTTATATTGTGAGTAAAAAAAATGGCTTATTACTGTTTTTAATAAAAGATTATATTTCTGAAAATAAACATCAAAAGAGGTTCGTACTTTTTTTTTTAACTTTTTCAATCGCATAGACATTATTTGATTATTTTTCCCGGTAATCAGCTAACTATTTTGTCAAGACAAAAAATTCCCGATTTTGAAAGAAGAGAGGTTATTAAAAAGGATTAAAAGAAATCAAGTACCTCGAAGTCTGTTTAATCCCTTCGCGAGAGAGAATTTTTTTAAAAGGAATAGAATATTTAAAATTGTTTCTCAAAGTCTCGTAGACGTTTTCCTTCAAAAGGGATTTTTTTTTCAGTCTCAGCCATAGTCTGTTTGACATTAAATCTTATATTCAGGAGTTCAAATCAGTATATGAAGTAAAAAAATTAAAAGTCATTTTAAAAAACATCAAATGACTAACATAATATGATTTTGAAGGAATTATCGAGACCGTCTCGATTATAATATTTCTATATTATAATCAAGACATCAAAGTTTTTTTTATTCAAATGGATTGCACTTTGGTACACCCTTTGTATACACGACAGTTCCCCCAATGGGCTCAGTTCAGGACGGTCACATGATAAAGATAAACACGTGTTCTCCATGGGATTCAAAACAGACACCAAGCTAATTGTACTTGTTGTTCTATTTGTAAAACTTGGGTAACATTTCAAATTTTATAATCGGGTAAAAATGTTATAAAAATAACTTTCTGCAAAAGATTTTAAAATTTTAAAAAAATCTCATTTTATGCATGCAATTTAAAATAAAATGCGTTTTGTCTACTTATGTACATTATTGTTGTTAACAAATTTGTATTTTGTGAGCAAAGTTTCTGAACAGATCAAAAATTGGCAACAACGAAGAGCATGAACTGATTAGCTGGAAACACATGATTGCTTTTATTATGCGACTATGACGTCACTTGAGATTTTTAACTGATTGGCTAAGAACACGTGGTTATATGACTATGACATCACATGAATTGAATCCATTGTGAGAGTCTTTTTAATAGTGGCACCATCTAGTGGTGGCTCCCACTACTAAATTCTTAACACCTGAAGTAATCAAGGCAGCAAAATACTAACATTAATTCAAATTTCCAGATTTCCTATTTCATTATATTGAAGTTTACTTAAACTTATTATAATATTCTAAAATCTGCGTATATTATATTTCAAGAAATATTTACTATCATTAGTGCACACATTTGGCGATGATTTCCTGTCCTTTTCAAAATACCTGTTGTGGGTATTCTAGAGTTTTAAAATCTCTTCATTTTAGAAGAGGCATTTAGCCTCGTTAAAAAACTTATTTACAACTCAAAAGGTAGCAGTGGTAATCTAGCGGCTATGGTCTTTAACTCTTAGCTAGAGTGTCATGAGTTCGAGCCTAGAGCCACTGTAGACCCGCCGTGTAGAGGGGGCCGATGCACGTTAAATCTGCTGAGGCTCAATGTTTTCCCGTAAGTGTGGAAATTAGGAGAGGCTGGTGTCAGCTCAGGTGTCGTCCTCATTACTTGACTGAGGTTAAATTACGAGGTCTGTCGCCAATAGCACTCGTGTTACTTTACAATGTGACATTAATGGAACTCTCACTCACTTTACAACTCAAAAGGTTTGAAATACATGGCATTTTCTTTATATTTGATTTTTATGAGTTAGCTCGGCCTACTATAAGTCGAAAAAATATGAAAGAGAAGAAATACAAGAGAATCTAAATGGGATTAGATTAGAACTCTATTCTAGTTCATTTGCTTAGAGTTCGTATCTGCTGACCAATAGATAAGAAAGTAGAAACTTATTCCAAAAGGTAGCAATTCCACCAAAAATGTTACTTAGTTGAAAATATTTGATAATA
Source organism: Trichonephila clavata (assembly GCA_019973975.1). Classification (NCBI taxonomy): domain Eukaryota; kingdom Metazoa; phylum Arthropoda; class Arachnida; order Araneae; family Nephilidae; genus Trichonephila; species Trichonephila clavata. Next base: position 271,977 of record BMAO01022159.1, read on the forward strand.
AAATCCCAATCCTAGTTTTAACTAAAGTTATGATACTTAAGAAAATTTTTTGAAAAAGAAACTAGTTGCATATAAAAAAAATAAAGAATCATTTCAGCAAAATTGAATAAGAAGAGCTTAATTCGTAGAATTATAATGTAAGGGGTCTCAGGGGTGTTAATTTTGTCTAAAGAGCAGAAAATGTAACAATTTTCGATTAGATGCAATTATTTGAATTTAAAATTAAATAATCCGATTCTTTTAGCCATTATTTATAAAGGAATGAGGTTTCAAAAAAGTGTAATTGTTTAAAATATATTTAAAATTTAAAAAATTATAAGCATATGAAAATACGAAACATTTCTAATAGAAATATTAATGAACTTTTACGCAGCGCATGATATTTTCTAAAATAGTAGCTCTAATTACGAGAAATAAGTTGATTTATAAAGTTCTATATACATATGTATATCCTTATTACACTGAAGCTATTTTTTACATTAATAGAATATTAAATTATATTTTTAAAATAATTTAAAAAATTACATTTTTAGTTTTTTTATTTAAATATTTTTAAATATTTCGAAATATAAAAGATATATAATACTAAAACTAGGTAGGATTTAATGAATAGGATACATTTTATAATTCTATAAAGTTTTATGCATCAAAATCTACTATTTTAGAAAACAGCATGCGCAACGTAAAATTTACTTGATATTTATTACAAAATGTTTCTTATTTTCAAATGCTTATAAATTTTTAAATTATAATTATATTTTAAACATTTTGCTCTGTTTAAAACCTTATTTCTTTATAATTAATGTGTAAAAGAATCGAATTATTTAATTTCAAAGGATTATTTCCATTTGAAAATTGCTTATATTTTCAGCTCTCGAGACAAAATTAACACCCCTGAGACCTCATAAAGAATATTTTTAAAAATGGATTCTGTATTTATTCTTTAAATGTTAAAATTTTTTAGTCACAATTATTTGACTTCCTATGATTATTTTAGAAATAAGAATTGGTTAATAGAAGTAAGTTATTCGTTTCGAACTGAAAATAAGCTTGCTGAAAATAAACAAATGAAAAGCTATTAAATAATATCCTAAGCAATGCTCATTGTCCATGCAAGATGATTGGGCTAACTTTTCTTTTCTTTATAATAATGAAAATAATGATTTGGTACTTTTGTAAAGCATAAAAAGCAGTGGAAAATCACTTGGCAGAATATACCAAATACCAATTCCTCATTCAATTATGTATTTTTAAACAATTTTACCGGCTGGGTTGCGTAGTTGGTTTGTAACTGGCCCTCCACACCTAAGGTTGCTGGTTCGACCTCGGCCCAGGTCGGTGGATTCTCATGATGCAGAAAATCAACAGCGTCCATGTCGTATGATTATGTGGCATGTAAATTAACCATTTAGAGTCCGTTTGGCTTGGATGCTTTCGGTAAAACTAAATTCCTAGGTACAAATTTCGCATCGGCAGAACTCAGGTGCTTCCCTCTGGGGAAGAAAGTGGGCGTCAAAATTACTTGCGGCAATTGGTATCGCCTATATGGAGACGCACTAAAAATGATACCAGCTCCTGGGGAACATACTAGGTCTGAAAAGGTAGAAATACTAATCTGCAGCCCCACTAGAAAAAAAAACTATTTAGTGCACATAAATAAGTAAATGTTAATTAGCGTCGTACTTAGAAGCAACTAGGGTTTGCAGCCCCGGGTTCCCGGGATTAAAATAACTAATCTCGAAATTTAATTTTTGTCTGAATTATATTTTGAAATTTTTTTCAAAGTATTGTGAATCTGATATTACATTTAATATATCTTATTTACTTTTTTTGTACTGCAGACGTTTAATGTTAGTTTTCTTACGTATTGAACCTTGAAAGTTTCGAGTAGGGTATGTATGTTAAACCTTGAAATTTCATAAGTTTTCTCTTATTTTCATCTGTAACTTTCACCCCATTGCGAGTGAGTTCAGAAAACGGGCATTTCTCCCACCCTCAGAATGTCCGGTGTCAGCGAACTTCGGCAGAGGCATTTACAATTTCTGGAAGATATCTAGTAGGGATTTCAGCCTCGGGATCCTGGAATTCCGAAACCCCAGGATCCCGGTGTTTTTTCTAATCCGGAAATCCCGGGATTAAAATAACTAATTTTGGGATTTAATTTTTGTCTGAAATATATTTTTTTTAAAATTTTCTCATAAATTTTTTTTTGAGAATTTAATTTTTCAAAAATTTATATTCTGTTTATGAAATATGTGTGTAGAAATTTTTCCCCGCAATTATAAGTGCTATATGTAAAAAAAATGTATGCACAGTATGGGAGAAGGTCGCAAAGATCTAAGTGGCTCACTGCAATGCTTAACAATAATATAAGCAACATTACAAGAAAAGATTTTGTCATAATTCCTTCTTCAACTAAATGCCGTTAATTAATAGAGGACCTGCTTGGAAGACTTAAGACACTTCAAATCCCATTACATTACTAACAGCTCATGCAACTGTATCTTCAGTTTCAAATGAGGTAACACTTGAAACTGATTCACATTCTGATTCAATAACTGAAACAATTTAAATATAAAAGCCATTAAGTGTAGCAGAAGAACTAAATAAAGTTATGAAAGAGGTATATGCACCAATTCAATCTATTAGATTTGAGAGACTGTCAAAAAAATTCAAAAAGAAATGTTTCTTTTTTGAAAATGGAGGGAGACGTGGTGACTACCTGAAAAGAACATACTCATGTTTTATGACGATAATACCTACTAGTAAAGAATTCCAACGTGCATTTTCTACGGCAGGACAATTTGTAACAAATATTACATGCAAATGTAACTTATAAAAGCGTGTTAATAATAAGCCGTTCTAACGATGAAACGCTGGAGAAGCTGTGTTTTTATAAACTTATTTACAGAAATACAAGAAATGAAAAAATGCTTTTTTTTTTAAAAAAATTTCAATATACACTATTTTTATTTGTTTCTTATGGTGAAAGTTTTTTTATTTATTTCATTAAAATAATATAAAATAAATTTTTAATTATATTTACAATTTTATTATGCAATTTCAACTATGCTAATATGTAAGTATGTTTATAAATAGTCCAATCCTAATCCCTAGACCAATCCCGGGATTTGGATAATGTAATCCCGAAATCTCGGGACTGAAAATATGACACAGGATTGCAAACTCTAGAAGCAACATGAGGACTACACGCGACCGACCTCCTTATTTTGAACCGTGGTCCAGTGATGAGGATTACACCGATGAACAAATTTAACGGGCGACACGGCGGGTCTTCAGTGGAATCAGAACTCGAACCCGTGACTTGTCAACGCTTTTCACGAGTTCATAAACTTGACCTCTAGGCTAAGATGGCCTTAATAAACATGAATAAAAAAAATTACATAGTGCCAGAATTGATATGCCATGTAGATAAAAGTCAGTTGAAAAGAAGTTTTAATTATTTATGAAAAAATCATAGTATAAAATATTTATAATAAATTATAATATTAAAAAATATGTGTTATAAAATAAAAAATATATTGCTGATTTCTCATCAAAACCTACAAGCACTTCAAGTCCCCCTCCTCCAACTCTTGTTGTTAAAAAATTTTTAAAAAATAACTTAAGTTTCACAAAAATAGCGTTATAGTTTCATATATTTTTATATAAAAATTCAAATATATATATATATATATATATATATATTCCAGTTTTACTAATTAAGTGATAACTGTTTCTAAAAAATTTAACGTAAATGGTATATTAAAAATAATTTTAAAAAAGCATTACTTTTTGTTGTTCTTTTTGTAAAAATAATTTTTCAGGCCTCTTCTGGACAGCACACTTTATTATGGACAATTAAATAAAACAATTAAGAATTCTGCACACAGCATAAATAATGTTCATAGCACACAGCGTGTAGATCGTGTGGTCCCCGTAGAAGAAGTGCGTTGGATTAAGCGGGAAAAAGAACGCGTGGGCGCATCACACAGATATCCTTACGCCAGAAAAAATAGTTCGCTCGCTTCAACCCAATACACCCCTCCTGCGAGTGATACATTTTTTTTTTCAAACACAAGAACAATATCATAAACACATATACATAATACACATAAAATATAACAAATACAGTGACATAAAAATCATGAGAGTAATGAAAATTTTTCCATTGAATATTGTAACTTTTGTACATTCGTGGCTTTAGTAAGAAAATCTGCAATTAAAACATCAGTTTGAATGTATTCCAATTTTATTGCAGTATCTTCAATTAAATCTTTCACAAAATGAAAACGTAAATTCATATGCCTTGATTTATTTGAAGAACGGTTACCCTTAATCCACTGAATTGCTGCTTGACTATCTGAATTTAAAGTTACAGCATTACTTATAAATTGTTTACATTTTAATTCAGTTAACAAATTTACAGTCCAAATTATATCTTTACAAATTTCAGAAATAGAAAATAACTCTGCTTCACATGTTGATAGACTAACACTTTTCTGTTTACGACATTTCCATAAAATTAATGAATTACCAAGTAAGATTACACCACCAGAAAATGATTTTCCATTTTCTGCATTTCCCCAACTTGCATCTGAACTAGCATTTAAAATACCAAATTCTTTTTCATAAAACAATTTTTTCTTTTTTGTACCCATCAAATATCTTAATACTCTTTTAGCCAAATTATAATGTCTTTTCTCTGGTTTATGATTAAATTGTGATAAATAAGATGTTACAAATGAAATATCAGGGCGAGTTCTATTAGCTAAATACAAAAGTTCACCTATTAATTCCTGATACATAGTAATGTCAATAAATTCATTTGTAGAAGAAAAACTTTTATCTTCCCCTTTCACAATTGGAGTCTTAACACTTTTACAATGTTCTAAATTATATTTAATCAATAATGAATTAATATATTCACACTGAGATAAATAAATACCTTTTTCATGTTTTTCAATTTCCATACCTAAAAACTTATCAGTTTTGTTTTCAACCACTTCAAATACATTTTTAATCTTATTTACAATATCTTCATACATTTTATCATTGTTACAAAAAATAGCTAAATCATCTACATACATACATAATATAAGAACAATTTGATTATCAGTTTTAATAAATACACAATTATCAGAAGCTAATTGTTTTAAACCAAATTTTTCTAATTCACACCTTAATTTCATATACCAGTTTCTACCTGACTGTGGCAAACCATAAATACTCTTTTTCAATTTACAAACTTTGTCATCTCCAATTAATTTCTCATAACCAGGTGGAGGTAACACATACACAGTCTCTTCTAAATCACTATATAAGTAAGCAGTTTTTACATCAAAGAAATTAACATTTAATTTTAATTTAGCTGCAAGTGCAATTAACAATCGAAAAGATTCAATATTTACAACTGGTGAATACGACTCTGAATAATCTATATTTTTAATTTGATTAAAACCAGCTGCTACAAGCCTGGCTTTGTATTTAAAAATTTTCCCAGCATCATCTTGTTTTAAACTATACACCCACTTAGTTTTTATCAATTTTGATTTTGCAGGTTTTTGTACTACTTCCCATACTTTATGTTTATCTAACGAATCTAATTCATTCTCCATTGCTAATTTCCAATTTTCCCAATTAGCACTATTTTTCGCCTCAAAATAAGAGTTCGGTACATTATCCGTTAAATGAACTGACATCTGCTTAGATTTTAGTCTTTCCGATCTTCTAACAGGGATTTGATTTTGTACATCATTCAACTCAAGTACTGGGAGTTGGATTCTGCCTGTCTGATGCGATGATGTAGTCTGAAGGGGAATTGAGTTGTCCTTCTCAATTGCCACAGGCTCATTATTTATTTCAAAATTAGACAATACTCTATTTTCTGAATTTTGATTAATTTCGTTTATTTCGGGAGAGATTTCAAAAAAACGAGTCAATATCCCATGTTTCATTTTCAATTTCACCTAAATAACTACTACCCTTTAAAGATTCATTGAATTTAACTGATCTCTCCTCAATTACTTTTTGATTTTTCATATCATAAATTCGATATCCCCTCCTTTCTCTAGCATATCCTAGCATAATTCCCCGTCTTCCTGGAACTTCAAATTTATTTCTCAAACTTTCGGAACGTGAAAATAGGCCACACAGCCAAATTTTTTGAGATAATTTAATTTCGGTTTATTACCTGTCCAAATTTCTAATGGAATTTTTTCTTTCCCTTTTCGTGGTGTTACATTAGATACCTGAGTACTACAATTAATAGCTTCGGCCCAAAATTTTAAAGGAAGCTTACTTTCATATAGTAAAGATCTAGCTCTTTCTAAAAGAACACGGTTCGCTCTTTCTGCTTTACCATTACTTTCACTGTTGTATGGAATAGTTTTTTCATGAAATATTCCTGAATTAGCAAGGAAAGTATCTAGTTGCTCATTTACAAATTCTAACCCATTATCAGTTCTCATCTTTTTAATCCTTTTATCAGTTAAATTTTCATATTTAGCTTTAAATTGAGAAAATATATCAAACACTTCATTTTTATTTTTTAAGAAATAAGTAAAGTACATGCCAGAAAAATCATCTACAATTACCATAAAATATTTTGCACCACCATATGATTCGATATTAATTGGACCACACAGGTCGGCATGGAGCAACTCAAGAATTTGTGAACTCTGATTTATTTCAATACTACGATGAGTTTTTCTGGTTACCTTACTTATATCACAAGTTTCACATCTGAAATTATTTACATTATCAATATCAATATAATCTTTCATTTTAAGCATATATTTACAATTTAAATGACATAACCTGTTATGCCAAATTTCATAATTATTAGTAGATTGGTCAGAAAAATAACACTCAGAATTATACACAGGTTCTAATTTTATTTCTAATCTACCATTATTTTTAAATGCTTTTGTTATTAACTTATTATTTTTATCATATATCAATACACAATTATTATCTGATTTAATCTTACAACCTTTATCCATTAAACATGTTACAGACAGTAAATTACATCTTAATTGAGGAACATAACTGACATTAGTAATTGTCAAATTAATAGAATTACAATGCTTTGTACTCACAGTTTTAGCCGAAACGTTACCTGTTCCTTGACTTACAATTTTGGAATCTTTATCTGCCAAATAAATATCCATATTTCTGGACTTATTTGCTGAAACCATGCAGGGTCTTTGGCCATATGACAGGATGCTCCACTGTCCAGGATCCAAGTGTTATCACAGACGTTTTCTTCGCGGTTTGAAGCTGTGTAAACTGAATTTGAAGAAGTACCTGGATTTCTTGATGGATTATTTCTTTGGGTCGTTCTGTTTGGCATGTTTTTATTTTTGTAAAAACAATCCTTTGCAATGTGATTTTGCCTTCGGCATATATAGCAAAGCCTCGTTTGTCTTTCATTTTTCTTTCTAGAATAAAATGCTCCAGCATTTATTCCTTCCATGCGATTTTTAGATGGTAAGTTGACGGATGCTTCTTCTTCCCTTAGAATTTGGAGGATTTCATCTAAAGATTTCTCTCGTTGGGTCTTCAAAATTTCCCTAAGGCGTGTGAATTTTTCTGTCAGTCCTCGAACTGTATAATACACCAATTCCCTCTGTGAGACTTCTAAGCCGAGGGAGTGACACTTAGTCGAGATGCCCCTCGCTCTTGCAATGTAATCCACCGCGTTTTCTCCTTTGTTCATGATCAGGTTTTTGAGTTCATTGCCCGCGTCGATTTTGCGGTCCTCCGTAACTCCGATGAAAGTCCCTCTAATTTTTTCCCACAGCACTTGGGCGTTGTCCTCTTCCGCAAACTGTAGCGCCTGTTCGTCGGCAAGGGATAGCTTTATATACGAGACGGCGTCAGCATTTCTTTGTTCCCAATCGGAATCCTCCTTACGGCTAAGGTCTTCGGGTTTTTCGTTGATAACCATAGTATCCAATCTTTTCAGGCTCAAAGCAGCCTTCATTTTAAGAGCCCATATAAAATAGTTCGTCCCATTTAAATTGGGGACAGTTATCTTATCCATTTTTGGCAAAAAGTTCACACAGTTCACTAAGACTATTCACAGTTCACTCAACCACGCTCTGCTACCAATTTGTTGTTCTTTTTGTAAAAATAATTTTTCAGGCCTCTTCTGGACAGCACACTTTATTATGGACAATTAAATAAAACAATTAAGAATTCTGCACACAGCATAAATAATGTTCATAGCACACAGCGTGTAGATCGTGTGGTCCCCGTAGAAGAAGTGCGTTGGATTAAGCGGGAAAAAGAACGCGTGGGCGCATCACACAGATATCCTTACGCCAGAAAAAATAGTTCGCTCGCTTCAACCCAATACTTTAAATATAAGAATATTTGTATACATAAATTTTCTACAACGCATTTCATAACAAAAGATAGAAGAATCAAATAAAAAGGCACAAAGAACAATGCTACAAAGAAAAAAATATTATCCCGAAAATAGCTTTTATGTTCCTCTCTTAAAGAATAATTACTGTGATTTTGATATCGTGGTGAGTTTCCTCTCTAACATTAA